>JAODAL010012218.1:0-96348 GCA_025379985.1 Phyllomedusa bahiana
GAAGGTTTTTGGGAAAGGGGGGAGGACAGCTAAAAGATAGACGTGTGCTCGGGGGTTTTGAAGCAAAGGGAGCTGGATGGGGGATAGTTGGACAGAGAGGGGGGGGTCAAGGGGTTTTTTTTTTTAAGGATTGGCGTGATAGTAGCATTTTAAAAAGGGGGCGGGAAGAGCCAGAGGTTAGCGTGGGTTTGAAGATGGGTGGGGGCTGGGATGATAGAAGACTGGGTCTGGAGAGGGGGGTGGCAGGGGGTCAAGACTAGGTAGTGATTTTGGGAATTTGGACAGTAGAGGGGAAAGGGTTTGTATATGACAGTGGGGAAGCGGGTTAAGGGGAAAGGCATTTTGCAAGAGTGGGGGGTGGTGGGGAATGCGGGCTGAAGTTTTTCCTGTTTTGGGGGTTGATTTTTCTGGAGGAAGTTTCATATTTTGAAAGGGCTAAAAAAAGAAAGTCGTCCTCTTAGTTAGCCTTTGCAAAGGTGTTGTCCAGAGGAAGGAAAAAAACCCCCAATGAGGTAGAAGCCAATTGTCCTCTTTTTGGGAAAAATTTCCTTCCTGACTCCAATCTGGAAATCAAAAAAAAATCCCTGGATAAATGCCTCTTCCTAAAATCCTGTCACTATAACTTTTTTATTTATTACGCTCCAGAAATGCCCCAAACCTTTTAAAAATCGGTTATTAATTCACCATGACGCCCCTTGCAGAAAATTCCAAGTCTCACGCTCTTAAGTAAAGAACCCCTTTCTATGTTTTGTAGAAACTTTCGTTCCCTCAAGACGTAGAGGTTTCCCCCTTTTTCTAGTTAAGCCCTGTGTATAAATAAATTTTGGGAGAGATCTCTATATTGCCCTTGTGTATTTAAAAACATTGTATTATCCCCCCCCCAAACCCCTTTTTTTCCTAAACAAAAACCAAATCTTGCAAATCTTTCTTGGGTACTGTAGTCCACCCAGTCCTTTTATTTTTTTTGTTGCCCGCCTTTGTCCCTGTTCAAGTTAAAAATTCTTTCCTGGAAGGTGCCCAAATGTCACAATTTTTCCATGTGTGGTTAACCAGTGACTTGTATAATGGGAAATAATGTTTCATCTGTTATCTTGCCCCTTTTAAGCACCCCATGATCCTATTTGTTTGGCTGTGCTGCTGCCTGGCTGCTAAAATTAATTTTATGCCCACCAGGATTCCAAGTCCTTTCCATTACTTTTACCCTTTTTTTTTTCCTTTTAAACTGTAATATGTAATGGTTTCCCTTTTTTTTTTTTTTTTTTTCCCCCCATGTGCATAACCTTGAATTTATCAGTGAAAAACCTCACTCCATTTCCCTCCCCAGGCTTCCAATTTATCCAACCCCTTTGTATAAATATTATCCTCTTTTGGTTGTTTATTTACAAGTTAGTATCGTCTGCAAAGCGATTTTACTGTAAAAACCCTGTGTAAGATTATTATAAAAATGTTAAAGATTTTGGGGCCCAATACTGACCTTGGGGCCCCCAAGTAACAGCGTCCAGTTGGGTATGTCCCGTTAATTCTCCTTTGTTTTCATCTGACCAGTTACTTACCCACTTGCACACATTTTCCCCCAGACAGCATTTCATTTTATTTACCAAACCTTTTTTGTGGGACCGATCAAAAAAGCTTTTGAAAAATCTAGATATATGACATCCGTGCCCCCCCGATCCAGTCAGCCGACTTTCCCCATGAAGCTGAGAGTTTTTCTGACAGGACCGACCTTTATGAACCCTGCTGGAACGGCGTTAACATTTTTTCAGTGAGATACTCCCGGATGCATCTCTGAGAAAACCTTCAAAAAAATTTTACCCAAACAGGTTAGCTTTTGGCCTATAGTTTCCCTGGACACTTTTTTACCCCCTTTTTTAATATTGGCACCCCCATTTGTATGCCCAATCCTGAATGGGAGTGAAAGGAAGGAATGGGAAAGTCGTCTGCTGAAAGGAGGGATGGGGAGGAGGTGGGGTGGGGGGAGGAGAGAGTTTAAGGTTTTGAATAATTTTGGGGTTGTGAGCAGGGGTTGAAAAATTTGGTGAAATAGTCCCGTTTGGCTGAGGTGAGTGCAAATTTAAATGTTTGTAGTGATTGTTTGTATGAGGGAAACTCATCGGTGGAGCGAGTTTTTTCCAGCGGCATTCTGCAATTCTGGAAGCACGTCTCAGTTGTTTAGTGGAGTCTGTGTGCCAGGGTTGTCTGTTGACTTTGCGGGTTCTGTTGTGTGTGAGAGGAGCGACTGAGTCAATGGTGGTGGTGATTGTGTGATTGTAGAAAGTGGGTCATTAAATGAGGAGATGGTTGAAAGAGGTGCAAGAGAGTCAGAGAGAGTGAGACGGTTGAGGCTTTGTAGGTTCCTGCGGGGTCGTACTGGATATGAGACAGGAGGAGCAGGTGGGGTGGAGATGGTGGAGAAGGTAAGCAGGTTGTGGTCAGATATAGGGTGTGGAGAGTTAGAGAAGTCAGATATGGGGCAGAGGCGGGTGAAGATGAGGTCCAGTGTGTGTCCATCTTTGTGAGTGGCTCCTGAGGTCCACTGGGAGAGGTCGAAGGAGGAGCAGAGTGAAAGGAGTTTGTTGGAAGCAGAGTAGGGGGTGTCAATTGGGATATTGAAGTCTCCCATGATGATAGTGGGGATGTCGGTGGAAAGAAAGTGGAGAAGCCAGGAAGCAAAGTGGTCGCGAAAGGTGCTGACAGGGCCTGGCAGTCGGTAGATAACAGCCACTTGGAGGTTGGAGGGGGTGTAGATGCGACAGAGTGCACCTCAAAGGAGGAGAGTGTGAGGGAAGGCAAAGGTGGAGTGAGGACAAAGGAACAGGTGTCAGACAGGAGGAGGCCGACACCTCCACCATGCTTGTTACCAGGGCGAGGAGTGTGGGCAAGTTGGATGCCACTAAGAGAGAGTGCGGCAGGGGGGACAGTGTCAGAGGGGGTCAGCCAGGTTTCAGTCAGACCAAGGAAGAGTAAGTTGCGTGAGATGAACAAGTCATGTATGTAGGAAAGAATCTGTGCTGACATAAACTCCTCCGGCTGCAGCCACTTGCTGGTCAGATGAAAGTGGTCGTACCTTTGTGATCCTGAGGGTTTATTCTGGTCATACTCCCAGGAGTATACATGCTGTGCTCGAACGGCCAAGGTAACTCCTAGCCGGGCCAGGATCTCTCCCTGGGGCTTTGCAAAGACTTTTGCATCCTGGACCCATAAGTCGAAGTACGCCTTCTGGGGTTCTCCCATCAGAAAGGGGGCCAGTTCATCCGTCCACTGGGCTTGCAGTAGTTGTTTCCTCTCAGTATTCCTTTTAAACGTGCCCAGATAAGCCTCAATGTCATCCTCTGCCATCATTTTCCTTAGAGCGCTCTGCACATGCTGTTGGGGTGCTGCCTGCAGCCTCTGAGTCGCCCCTTGCCTTTCTGTCAAAGCTTGTATCTGCTGTTGCAGGGACTGATTCACCTGTTGCTGCTCTGTAGCGGTTTGATGGTGAACCTGTGACAGCAGACGGTTGGTCTCACTTTGCACCTTTATGGCTTCCTTGTGCATCCATCGTTGCTGCGCGTTTGTCTCTTGCTATGCAGTATAGGCTTGTTGGAGGTGGAGGTTTGACTGCACTAGCTGTTTTATTAGTTCCTCCATCCTTGCTGGTTTTTAGGTCTGTTGGCAATTGTCTCTACAAGAGTACAGTCTCTTTAAGAGTATGCCCACATCTTCCACCAAGTGTAATGGGGTCAGCTTGGTGGTATAGCAAAAGTCCCAGGGCAATAGAGACACAGACAGACTTTATGTCCAAGCTCGGTTCTTGTCCGCCGTTTGTGTGCAGATGGCAGACAAAAGACTTATGTCACAACAAAATGATACACAAAACAAAGACCTGCTCATCCGCACACTAACTAAACATGAGATCTTCTTTCTACAGTCTTGTAGCTGGTTTTGCTGGGGTGTAGCCTCTCGGGCCCAAATTTCCTGGCCTGTAATTGCAGACCCATCAAGTCTGCCAGCTAACTGACTTTTAGAAGCCATCTAAACCCTGGCCTGGAACATGGGGATCAGTCACCCACCAAACACTTTGACTGCTCCCGGTAAAACCCGTCCCAGACTATGCTGTGTTCCCACAGCTAAACTACACTGCTAAACATGTGCCAACTATCTGCTGTAGCTGAAGCAAAGTGACGGCTCCTACCTCACCTAGGCCAGGTTTCTCAGGTTTGATGTGCATCTATCCTCACCATCTATGTGAGAACTCTGGGTGCATTATATACGCCGTTCTCTTCCTGATATCTTGGCTGATTTCTTTAGACTTTCCCATGATGTTACACACAGAAGCAGTGTGTTTCTGGTGTGCTTTAAAATACATCCACATGTGTGTCTCTAATAAACTGAGATGTTGCCCTGACATCATCATATGGGCGGTCCAGGATTATGTAAAGGCGGAGTCATCCCAGTGTATGGAAACTGCTGACTTTACAGAAAGTAATAAAAATGCCTTAAAAATTGCGACCCTCATTATCTGCATTTGGGGAATAGAAATAATTTTTATCCTAATTGGCCTAAAAAGGGGAAGGTTTATTCTGATTTCATGTCAGAGAGAAAAACCTGCAGATGGGGCTTTATATAGAGGGAGGGAGAAACCTGCAGATGGGGCTTTATATAGAGGGAGGGAGAAACCTGCAGATGGGGCTTTATATAGAGGGGAGGGAGAAACCTGCAGATGGGGCTTTATATAGAGGGAGGAAGAAACCTGCAGATGGGGCTTTATATAGAGGGGAGGGAGAAACCTGCAGATGGGGCTTTATATAGAGGGGAGGGAGAAACCTGCAAATGATGCTTTATATAGAGGGAGGGAAACCTGCAGATGGGGCTTTATATAGAGAGGAGGGAAACTGCTGGTTTACACTGTACAGGTCATTCCGTATCAAGTGATCCAAATATGAATGTTTTTTTACCTGACGTCTTAAGATTTATTTATTTTTTTATGAAGTACAACTTTAGTTAATTACAAATTAAAAGTTTTGAATTTTTTACTTCATCAGTTAATTTTTTACAGACGTCTAAAGTTTTGAAAAAGCGTGAATTTTTGCCTGGTATGATTTTACATTTTGTATCATATATCTGGCTAGAATTAAGATAAAGAGGTGGGAGAGGCATCATTTTTCTCAGAACTGCATCGGCTTTCATTTGATAAGTCACAAAACTATGTTTCTTTATATTTTGCTTTGGAGAAATCAAATTCAAAATTTTGATGCGCAATTGTGAAAAACGTATGTTTTAAAATTGTGAAAAAATGCATGTGCACATGTGTTCTTGGTTATATTTGTGCAGGGATTCAGCTTGGGACTTATCACATGTTTTATTTATTCAAAAGGATTGCAGCAGCATATATTATAAACTGCTGTTCCTTGAGAAGTAGCAGCCATCGCTGTGTGAGAAAAATACAGTTAATGATAAGGATGATGGGTAATAAAAATAAAGATTTACAGTAACTGTGTTACTATACAGTGAGTATTAGGGCTAGCGCGAGATATAACTGTGTTACTATACAGTGAGTATTAGGGCTAGCGCGAGATATAACTGTGTTACTATACAGTGAGTATTAGGGCTAGCGCGAGATATAACTGTGTTACTATACAGTGAGTATTAGGGCTAGCGCGAGATATAACTGTGTTACTATACAGTGAGTATTAGGGCTAGCGCGAGATATAACTGTGTTACTATACAGTGAGTATTAGGGCTAGCGCACACACAGCTTTTTCTGTCTGCGGATAAACCCTGTGGTTTTGGCAGCATTTTTCTTCTGCGTTTTCGCTATATCTGGATTCGTTTTTTGAATCACTAGTCATAAATATTACATTTATTGCAAGCAGTGATTCACTCTGTGAGTGTTTTAAAAAACACTGCATGTGTTTAACCCCAATGAAATCAATGGGGGTGGTTTACTGAACGATGATCACTCAGAATGGCGCTGTGTGTATTTGCCCTTAATAAGCAAAGCATTAAACTATTAATATAAATTTACTCAAACTTTATCCACACTCACCAATATCATACACACCGACTCCTTTGCTGCCTGTGTGGAGACTGTTTGTTCAAGAGTGAACATGTCCAGGCATGTCAGGACACAAAGGGTATGTTCACATGGTGAATTGCAGCACATATAGTCTGCGCCGCCCTACGCCATGTGATTTGGAACCCTGTACTGATCCAAGGCACGGGGGAGCCGGCCGACCAATGGTCAGCGGCGCTAACAATTGACATGTAAATCCTCCCCTTGCGCGTACAATACGATAATATCGTACGCCGGGGGGACGAGGTGTAATCCATAGTTCTCTATGAGAGCTATGAATTACCGTAATTGCGGAGCGCATTTCACGTATAAAATGCAATACACAGCAAAGTGTGTGCCGAAATAAGTGACTAAATAAGCCTTGTTATCATACCCGAATGCTCTGAAGCCCTGTCTTCCTTCCTGACTCTGCGGTGGACACATACTTCACATGATTGACAGAGCTGCTGGCCTGTCCTCTGCTCTGCAGTCACTGTCTACCTCTGTTCATTCTCAGGTTGAGCCCTAACCAAGCTTTCTCCTCTGTCCTCTCCGGCTTCTAAGCTGTAACATGATAAAATAATACAGTGATATCTAAAAATCATGGATTCCTTGGTAAATATAGACCCCGCACATAGACCCCAAGCTGAACACATCTGAATTCAAGATTTTCGAATTGACACTGAAATAGTTATATTTTTAAATATAATCCCATTGTGATCCCAACTTGAATTTTGGTACAGATATGGCTAGGAGCATAGCAGGCACATGTGCCATTTTTGGAAATTTTTAAATTAAACTTTTTTTCAGAAATGCGTTTTAAAATTTTGCATTTGCATGGGTAAAATATTAAGGTACTCTTGTGACATATCCGGTGAAAGCCTGTATAGTTCCGAGTAGAATGGTGTTTATTTTGTTTCTCTATCTTTTTTCTAGCCTGAGTTATGAGGAGAAATGAAAAGGCAGGCGGCACCGAAATTTGTACTTTTTTTGAACTTTGAAAATTTATTTAAAAAAATATATAAATTTTTTTTCTTCACATTTTGTATTCTCTGAGACACTACTACCAAATAACAAAATCTCAAAAGAATTAAAAATATAGAGGTAAAAATCATTGGTTCACTTGACATGGAATGAACCGTATATGTACAAGATAGAGGTGTGTATATAGAGTGTGATTTTGCTCTCAGTCTTCCTCATTGTTGTCAGGTTCCTCAAATCCAGGACTCTCACAGCTAAAGACAATGGTCCTTTTCATCAATGACCCCCCCAAGGGTGGACAAGGACGGAGACCTCAGGGCCACCAGGATATTAGACCTCACCCTGGAGATCATCTACTTGGTAACTGGAGAGGTGAGAGTCTCACATGACATCGCTCTTATCTCTATCAGTAACAGGTGAATGATGGTAAAGGTGAGGGGTTCTTAGAATCTATGTAGTGATCAGTGTCTCCCCATACACAGGATTACACAGTAGTGAAGAAGTCGTCTGGGGAGTGTGTGGCCCCCCGTGTGTCAGGAGGACAGAGCAGCACCCAGAGCCCCATCACCGAGCCTCCACCTCATTCACTGATACAGAAGATTCTAGACCTGACCACCAGGATCACGGAGCTGCTGACCGGAGAGGTGACTGGGAATGCTGGGAATTATATAGTAAAACCAC
The DNA here is from genome assembly GCA_025379985.1 of Phyllomedusa bahiana. Lineage (NCBI taxonomy): Eukaryota > Metazoa > Chordata > Amphibia > Anura > Hylidae > Phyllomedusa > Phyllomedusa bahiana. The sequence continues at coordinate 7,694 of JAODAL010012218.1, forward strand.
TGGAGGGGTCTGGATGATGACTGGGAATGCTGGGAATTATATAGTAACACCACTGGAGTGGTCTGGGTGATGAGAGGTGACTGGGAATTATATAGTAACACTACTGGAGGGGTCTGGGTGATGACTGGAGAGATGACTGGGAATGCTGGGAATTATATAGTAACACCACTGAAAGGGTCTGGGTGATGTCTGGCGAGGTGACTGGGAATTATATAGTAACACCACTGGTGGGGTCTGGGTGATGACTGGAGAGGTGACTGGGAATTATGTAGTAACACCACTGGAGGGGTCTGGCTGATGACTGGAGAGGTGACTGGGAATTATGTAGTAACACCACTGGAGGGGTCTGGCTGATGACTGGAGAGGTGACTGGGAATGCTGGGAATTATATAGTAACACCAACTGTGAGGGGGATCTGGGGGTCTGATGATGGAGAGGTGACTGGGAATGCTGGGAATTATATAGTAACACTACGGGAGGAGGGTGCTGGGGTGATGATGTGGATCACCGGGGGTTGGTGTGTGTCCTTGGTTTCATATAAGGTGTCAGGATGTCGCTGTCTATCTCTCCATGGAGGAGTGGGAGTACATAGAAGGACACAAGGATCTGTACAAGGACGTCATGATGGAGAATTCCCGGCCTCTCACATCACCGGGTAAAAGGAGACCTTCATGATTATACAGCATAGACCAGGTGTGAGGGTCCCCTAGATTCCCCCACCATCTGGCCATCACATATATACACTGTATTCAGTCACTGGGGCACAGTTATGATTATTGTAGAAAAGAACACATAAACCCAGAGGAGACCCACAGAGGATATGTGATGAAGCCCAGTGGTGCATGCTGGGTGATAGACTTGACTGATGTACCGAAATGGAGCAAGTTGGGTGATAGGGTTGGGGGATGTACTGCAGTAGTGCATGCTGGGTGATACAGTTGGAGCATCTTCCAGACACAATCCTCTCTCTTAATCCTCCTTTTGCTTGGCTTACTTGACCAGATTTGTGGCACACATCAGTAATAGTTGTAACTTCACACGGCCAAGCCTCCTTTCTAGACAATACTGACAATTATATATAGAAACACAAAAAGTATCTAAAAGACAGAAGAAATGTAATACACAGACTGTACAGAGGTTGTATAAGATATGAGACCCTGGGTTACTGAGGAGCTGCTCTATATGATACATGTGGAAATAGGAAGAGGAAAACCTCATTTCCTGATTTGATCATTTTATGGATTTTTTTACATTAATTATAAGTTATTTTGTTTGGGTAAAATTTGTTGTTTCTTTTTCCAGATGAAATTTATCATAAAGGAGAAGATAATCCCTCACAGATCGGCAAACCTAGAACTGGACATAGATCGGCCAAAATGTTTCCATGTTCTAAATATGGGAAACGTTTTACATCAGAGCCTCATCCTTCTGTGCGCAAGAGAAGTCACACAGATGAAAGGACATTCTCATGTTCAGAATGTGGGAAATCTTTTAGCAAGAAATCAAATCTTATAAGACATAAGAGAAGTCACACAAGGGAGAAGTTATTTTTATGCCCTGAATGTGGAAAAGGCTTTAGTCACACATCATTTGTTAAGGAACATCTAAGAAGTCACACAGGAGAGAAGCCATTTACATGTTCAGAATGTGGGAAATGCTTTAGGCGTAAATGTCATCTCAACCTACATCAGAGAATTCACACAGGGGAGAAGCCATATTCATGTTCAGAATGTGGGAAATGCTTTAGGCGTAAATGTCATCTCAACCTACATCAGAGAATTCACACAGGGGAGAAACCATATTCATGTTCAGAATGTGGGAAGTGCTTCAGGCTTAAAAGTCATCTCAATATACATCTGAGAATTCATACAGGGGTAAAACCTTTTTCATGCTCAGAATGTGGAAGATGCTTCTCAAATAAATCATATCTTATTAAACATCAAGAAATTCATAGAGGGGAGAAGCCATTTAATTGTTCAAACTGTGGGAAATGTTTTATGCATGAGTTGAGTCTTATCAAACATCACAGAGTTCATAAGAAGCCATTTTCATGTTCAAAGTGTGGGAAATGTTTTAGTCGGAAAGCAAGTCTTGTGCAACATCTAAGGAATCACACAGGAGAAAAGCCATTTTCATGTTCAGAATGTAGCGCATGTTTTCACCAGAAATCAAGCCTTACAGCTCATGTAAGAAGTCACACAGGAGAGAAACCCTTTTCATGTTTAGATTGTGGGAAATGCTTTAGGCTTCAAGGTCATCTCAACATCCATCAGAAAATTCACACAGGGGAGAAGCCATTTTCATGCTCAGAATGTGAGAAATGCTTTAGGCATAAAGGTCATCTCAACATCCATCAGAGAATTCACACAGGGGAGAAGCCATTTTCATGTACAGTGTGTGGGAAATGTTTTGTCCACAAATCGAGCCTTATAGATCATGTACGACGTCACGCTGGAGAGAAGCCATTTTCATGTTCAGAATGTGGGAAATGCTTTAGCCAGAAATCAAATCTTAGGGATCATGTAAGACGTCACACAGGAGAGAAGCCATTTACTTGTTCAGACTGTGGGAAATGTTTCAGCAAGAAATGTGGTCTTGTTAAACATCAGGAAACTCACACAGAGGAGAAACCATTGTGATGATAGTAACTCATGGGGCAAGGGTGGAGCTCTATTGTATGACCGGCTGACTGAGGATGTTAAAGGTAATGTACCCCCCCCCCCCCATTTATCTGCCCTCTCAGAGGTGACGCCATGTATCACCTATGAATGATTGTGCTGTAGTTCTGACAAGTCCAATTTATTCAAAAGATACAAGCTCCCCCTAATTCACCAGTGATTTATTCAATAGTTAGCGGCACTCATCAAATCCAGTTCAGTTGCTCTAATCATCTCTTCTGTTTTTATATTATTAAAAACATATTGATTCGGTCGTCGTAAATCTCTCCTTTCCTTTTAGCACAAAATTACTGTTATGGATTCCTATTTTGGTTGTTTCGGTCCATAATGGAACTCTATCAATGGAATCTAAAAAATGTTTGACAAACAATATTATTATGTACATACAACAATATAAAACCTTATTCACTGATTAGAAACCATACATGGAACATGAAGAATGCTTACCCCATATTCCTTATTTCCTTTATGTTTCATTTTTTAACCCCTTCCTGACATTGGATGTACCCGTACGTCCTCGTGGGAAGTGACATTGTGCAGGCTCTGAAGTGGGGTCTGCACAATCCTAACATGGAACCACCTGTATATTATATAAGGGGTAATTAACCCTATAGCTGAAATGTGGAGGAAGCTCCCTCTGTCCCCATCGGAACTGCTGCAGCACGAGCACAGGCTCCAATAGTTTTCCTGACAGCCTGGAAGCCTTTAAATGGGGCATTGCTGACTGCTTAGTATTTCTGCCGACGGACCAGCTTCCTTCACCTCCTCTGAGGGCATCAGTGATTAGGCGTCAGAGCAGACAAAATCATCGTCTTTGGCCTCTTGATCTTTTGAAATGCCTTTTGACCCCAACCACATTGTGTCATCAAAGAGCTCGTCAGAATAAAGATTATCTGGAGTGGTCTGTATATTGGGTTGTGACATTCGGCCTGTGTTTGCTTCAGGTTGGACTGATGATGATGATGACATTTGTGGTCATGACTGAGAGGAAGAGAAGGTAAAACCGCTGGATGCAGGTTCTTATAACCACTGAAGAACAGATTGGCAACGCTGTTCAGTAATGAGACGCACAGGGAACAGAGCAAGCGATGACAGGCCTGATGGTCCTGCAACTGACGATGTGCTCGCTTGTGTGTTGTCCAGAGGACTGGAAGGAGCGCCTTGTCTCGTACGACTATCTCCACTTCCTACGCCCCTCCTTGTTCGCTTACCACCTCTAGTTACATGTTCAAAAGCTAAATATTATAGCTCTACGTGTGACACAAGATAGATGTAATAAAAAAGAAAGAAGTGTGTGTGTGTATATATATATATATATATATATATATATATATATATATATAATGTGGAGCACAATAACACACTGGTATATTTCAGCGCTATGTGGACTTGAAATACGGCAAAATTTCACTTTTTGCCGTTGAGTAAAATTTAGCAACAGAGAGAACTCTATTTCCTGGATATATATGACAATAACACATGGTATATATGAAAGGCATTTCACCCCCAAAACAGCAAAAAAATGAACTTTTCTCCACTCAGTATAATTTTCACCAACCAATCACTATAGAAAATATATTTCTTTGCATAGGAGATTTGGAGACGGTGCGTTATACAATTACTGAACCCCCAAAACTGCAAAAACTGAACTTTTCTCCACTCAGAATAATAAGTTTAGGCTAGGTGATATATGGATATGTAAAAGTATCAAAAAGTTATTCACTTATAAAGTGACACCTCAGATTTAAAAAAATAGGGCTCTGTCAGGGAGGTCTGTGGTGGTAACGGGGTTACATAGTTACATGGTGTGTAAGGCTGAAAAAAGACAGACGTCCATCCACTTCAGCCTATTTTGCTAAAGTGTTGATCCAGAGAAAGACAAATGCCCCCATGAGGTAGAAGCCAATTGTCCTCATTTTAGGGAAAAAATTCCTTCCCGACTCCAATCTGACAATCACAATAAATCCCTGAATCAACGACCCTTCTCCAGCATCCCGGTCACTATTACTTGTTATATTATTACATCTAGAAATGTATCCAGACCCCTCTCCAGAATCCCGTCACTGTAACTTGTTATATTATTACATCTAGAAATGTATCCAGACCCTTCTCCAGAATCCTGGTCCCTATAACTTGTTATATTATTACATCATGAAATGTCTCCAGACCCTTCTCCAGAATCCCGGTCACTACAACTTGTTATATTATTACTAGTGATGAGCGATTACGTCGACTATCGTCATCGGATCGATAGTCGATATCGGCAATTATCAAGACGATTTCCGATAGTCGATAATAGATTATCGCCGATGACCATTAAAGTCTATGGGAGAGGAACAACACCTTCATTCTTACACCCAAACAGGGCTGGAGAAGCTGGAATTAACATCCACAACATTCAAATGGATACGTGCTACATCTTAGGCAACACACTTAGGTTATAAAAGCCACAGAAAAAAAAATCACAGACCATTCACTATCCCTGTCTTGCACCACAGCATGACCCTTAAACCTGCATGACCCACAAATTAAAAAGTACCTGAAGGCAGTATGATTTGAACCATCATTTTACTTGAACTTAACATTGACTATCCCTGTCCTGGAATGCAGCATGAACCCCAAACCTGCATGACCCCAGATTAAAAGGTGCCGGAAAAAGGAGTCTTTCAACCACCATTTTAGTTTCACTGGACATAGACTGTCCCTGTCCTGGGCCACAGCATGAGCCCCAAACCTGCATGACCCCCAGATTAAAAAGTGCCGGAAAAATTAGTCTTTCAACCACCATTTTAGTTTCATTGGACGTAGACTATCTCTGTCCTGGGCCACAGTATGACCATTAAACCTGTCTGACCCACAGATTAAAAAGTGCTGGGAAAAGGAGTCTTTGAACCACCATTTTAGTTGAACTGGACATTGACTATACCTGTTCTGTACCACAGTATGACCATTAAACCTGTCTGACCCACAGATTAAAAAGTGCCGGAAAAAGGAGTCTTTCAACCACCATTTTAGTTGAACTGGACATTGACTATACCTGTTCTGTACCACAGTATGACCATTAAACCTGTCTGACCCACAGATTAAAAAGTGCAAGAAAAAGGAGTCTTTGAACCACCATTTTAGTTGAACTGGACATTGACTATACCTGTCCTGGGCCACAGCATGAGCCCCAAACCTGCATGACCCCCAGATTTAAAAAGTGCCGCAAAAAGGAGTCTTTGAACCACCATTTTAGTTGAACTGGATGTGAAGAAAATTGACTCAATATGAGTCCTCTCTCCAACCTAGACCAGTCAGCCCCCCAGCCCCCCCAGGAAAGCAATTTACATGTTAATCAGCACAGCCAAAGACCCATTGTAAATGCTCTCCATAGGATGTTGGCACAGCAGGATACATGGACACCTCAAAAGAACCCTCACTTCCATCAATTAGCACTGACCAAATGCTGCCTCAAACCTCCAAGCTTCAAAGACTTCAATTAATCAAACCCTAGCCAAACCGTCTCCGATATTTCATATCGATTTATAGGCGATCCGCTCATAACTGGTCCATGGCGAGTTCATATCTGAAAATATGGAACTCCCCACACACAGCCACCATTTCCAGGTTTCTGAGGCGCAGGGGGACCGAGATATCCAGAACCGGACCTACGGGGCCCATAAGATAGGCGTGTCTGATATCCGGGCGTCGTGTAGGTCCAGTTCTGGATATCTCGGTCCCCCTGCGCCTCAGAAACCTGGAAATGGTGGCTGTGTGTGTGGGGAGTTCCATGTTTTGCGATATGAACTCACCATGGACCAGTTATGAGCGGATCGCCTATAAATCGATATGAAATATCGGAGACGGTTTGGCTAGGGTTGATTAATTTAAGTCTTTGAAGCTTGGAGGTTTGAGGCAGCATTTGTTCAGTGCTAATTGATGGAAGTGAGGGTTCTTTTGAGGTGTCCATGTATCCTGCTGTGCCAACATCCTATGGAGAGCATTTACAATGGGTCTTTGGCTGTGCTGATTAACATGTAAATTGCTTTCCTGAGGGGCTGGGGGTCTGACTTGTCTAGGTTGGAGAGAGGACTCATATTGAGTGAATTTTCTTCACACTGGACATTGACTATTCCTGTCCTGGGCCACAGCATGAGCCCCAAACCTGCATGACCCCCAGATTTAAAAAGTGCCGCAAAAAGGAGTCTTTGTACCACCATTTTAGTTGAACTGGATGTGAAGAAAATTGACTCAATATGAGTCCTCTCTCCAACCTAGACAAGTCAGCCCCCCAGCCTCCCAGGAAAGCAATTTACATGTTAATCAGCACAGCCAAAGACCCATTGTAAATGCTCTCCATAGGATGTTGGCACAGCAGGATACATGGACACCTCAAAAGAACCCTCACTTCCATCAATTAGCACTGACCAAATGCTGCCTCAAACCTCCAAGCTTCAAAGACTTCAATTAATCAACCCTAGCCGACCCGTCTCCGATATTTCATATCGATTTATAGGCGATCCGCTCATAACTGGTCCATGGCGAGTTCATATCGCAAAACATGGAACTCCCCACACACACAGCCACCATTTCCAGGTTTCTGAGGCGCAGGGGGACCGAGATATCCAGAACCGAGCCGGTAGCACCATCAGAACCGGCTGGGCGTACACGACGCCCGGATATCAGACATGCCTATCTTATGGGCTCCGTAGGTCCGGTTCTGGATATCTCGGTCCCCCTGTGCCTCAGAAACCTGAATCCGGACCTACGGAGCCCATAAGTAAGGGTCTTTCGCTGTGCTGATTAACATGTAAATTGCTTTCCTGGGTGGCTGGGGGGCTGACTTGTCTAGGTTGGAGAGAGGACTCATATTGAGTCAATTTTCTTCACACTGGACATTGACTATACCTGTCCTGGGCCACAGCATGAGCCCCAAACCTGCATGACCCCCAGATTTAAAAAGTGCCGCAAAAAGGAGTCTTTTAACCACCATTTTAGTTGAACTGGACATTGACTTTATCTGTTCTGTACCGCAGTATGACCATTAAACCTGTCTGACCCACAGATTAAAAAGTGCCGGGAAAAGGAGTCTTTGAACCACCATTTTAGTTGAACTGGACATTGACAAGACCTGTCCTGGGTAACCTACATCTGTGCAAGTCTTCCTGTACCTCCCTTGTACAATTCAGAGGAATATTTGTATCAGCTATTTTGTACATGCCAGTTTTTTAGTAGTTATCTTTTAAATTCTAGAAAATACCAATTTTTAAAATAGGGCTGTGGAAATCCCACACGTCTTTGTTTCTCTTTTTATAATTGTATTAAATTGTGTTGTCTACACTACAGGGATTGCTAGCGAATTTTAAAGATCTTGCAAAAACAAGTCATCTTTTGCAATAGTGTCCATTAACTGTTGTCCCTACCTATTCGCTGCTGTTTCTGACTAGCACGATCACCCTTGAGAGCCACTTTTTATTAATTGTGTAAAGAACAAATTGTCTGTTAAAAACCACATTTTTTAGAATAGGAACCTGTAATTATAGTCTGCATTTCACAGCAAAATCCCCCGACAAAAATTCAAAACATGACCCTGAGCCACTTTTTAACAATTGTGAAGAACAAATTCTGTTAGAACTAATTTTTTTACAATAGAACCCTGTAGTATAGCTGCAATTTCATCAACAAGCAAAATGCCCCCAAAAATCAAAACAAAACCTTGAGCCAACATTTGACAATTGTGAAGAACATATGTCAGTTAGAAACTTCACATTATTACAATATGAGACCTGTAGTATAGCTGCATTTCACAGCAAAAATGCCCCCAAGAATTCACAAACACTGACCTTGAGCCACTTTTGACAATTGTGAAGAACAATGTCTGTTAAAAAACACATTTGTTTTAGAATAGGACCTGTAGTATAAGCGTGCATTTCAAAGCAGTATCGAGCCCAAAAATATAAAATTGACTTCTCAGCCACTGTTAAAAATTGTGAGGGAGAAATGCCACTTAGAAGCCACATTTTCTAGTTCTGGGGCGCACGATGGCCTGAGCAAGCGTGATGATATATGACGTGTGGTGGATTAGCTCCCTGGAACTGTAGCGTCCATAAATCGGCCCTACTAAGCCTCAAGTAAAGTGGACATGAAGACTTCTAAAAAGTGATCCCTGGCTGAGCCCAGAGATCGAGTTTCTTCCCTCCCGGTAAACCAAAGACTCCCAGCGTATGGTAGGGAAGCTATAGCCTGAGAACCCAGGCAGAAGTGTCATCTGGCCTCTTAGAGAGGGAAGCCCTTCTTACTCTGCTACCTGGGTACCTCCAATTTAACAGAATATAACCACGATAGTACAGGGACCTCACCACTCGGACATCAGCTTTCCCAGACAGACGTGAGGGCTGCCTCCCTCCTCCTACATATAATTAGCACATAAATCCAGGGACTAAAAGTCACATATCTAACGTTGGAATATTTCTCTAATCAGAAGAATATAATAGAAAGCCTCTCACTTTGCTATATCAGTGCAATACATCTCTCATCCAAGGAGAGATCTTGAACTGCCGCAAAGCTAGTATAAACCCTGCAACTGACTCTTCTATTTCACTGCACTGCATCTCCCTCATGGGGACGTCATTCATACTTTGCAGTGCACATAGCAACTATCAAGGGCACATAAGACACAACACAGATAAACCCCATCCTCATGGCTCTAACCTTGTAGTAACCCTCTCATCCAAGAGAGGTCTGAACTGCAAGCAAGTTTAATACCCGCACTGACACTGTGATCTTTTTGTGCCTCTATCGTCCTCTGCGAGAAAACATCTACTTTCCTGCACATAACAACTTATCAGTGCACAAACGAGTCAACAAACAGAGCTCCCTTACATCAGGACCCTCAACCTTTTGGAGCTCTTCCTTGTAACAACCCTCTCAGACCCAAGAGGGATCTGAACTGCCGAAGAGCTAAAACACCCTACACTGTATTCTGTATATTTCTGAGTCCTGCTATCTCATCTAGGAATCAACCTTTTGCCTCACATAGCACTATAAGTGCACACAGGACTCAACTAAGAGCTCCTCACACCAGAACCTCAGCCTCCTGGAGCTCTTCTCGCATGTATAATCCCTCTCACTAAGAGAGATGATCTGAACTGTGTCAAAATACCATAACCAGTCACTGTCTCTCTATTATCCATTCCTGCCTATCATCTCACTGGAGAACCAAGCCTACTTGCCTACACAAAAGCAGCTATCATGCACACAAGATTCAATCAGAGCTCTATCATATCAGACCTCAACCTCTGGCCATTTCTTGTTTAACCCAATAGCCAAGGGGATCTGAACCACGCCGCAAGTGTAACAAAACCCTCACTGACCTTTATTGCCCTGTGCCTGCTACCTCCTCCTGGGATCATTACTTTTCTGCACATAGCAGATAATCAGCACACACAAGATTCAAACACAAGAGCTCCCATAGCTGGACACCCAGCTGCTGACTTTTTCCTAGAATAACCCTGTTGCAACCCTACCAAAACCGCTGAGTTTTTACAATTTCCAAGCTGTCCTGCAGTGGCTTTGCTCAATCAAGTCCTTACCCGGTATGAACCACACAAGCTCACCAATAACCTAGACAGGATCCATTCTGAACATCTCGTCTTCCCTGCTGCAAACTCATTGGGTTCGAAATCATAACATACTTAATCCTATATCTTTGTTGCATTTCGATAAGCTAGACGTCCACCCTTTATGTCACGAGTCTGAATTATAAAAACATAGAAAAGAATGAGAGAGGAAGAAAGGGGAAAAAAAAAAAAATTCTTATCCACCAAATTTTACCATAACTGACTAAGTTTCCTTTCCGTCCACCTCTTTCATGTCTGCTATAAATAATGGAGCACCTCAAAAGAAAAATCCTAAAAGCCCCTCCTACCCAAACTCTCCTGACTTCTTCGCTCACTATTGCCCCATAATGAAACAAGATCAAAGAAGGCATTCACAATTCTCATCGGACCCGTCCCTCAATCTCGTTCAAGGGCGGAAATCAGTTGATGATTGAACACCACAAGAACATGAGTCTCAGCTCGTTGCAACCTCCACTCCTTTCAATGTCTAATTCTCTTCGTTCCGATCCAGTCTTCAGCTGAACCATGTAAGGAGATGATCTCATACCATAACAAGACTTTCATCACTGGCTTCTAGAACCGAACGATAAAGAAACCAAATGTCGGAACTCGCAGACTCCCACAACTCCCTTGATGACGCTAGGAACAACTCCCTATGAATAAGTAGGTCCAACGCCTGTCAAGCAAAGTTACTAATCCTGAAGATAGATACGAGACGTAACAACGTTCGCATAAGGGTGGAATACCGAGTCCCTTTTCTTTCCATTATCAACTCCATGGGTTGCCGAACTGACTTGATTGCCCACCCTTCCAATGTGCTACGTCTTCAGACCTTATAATCCGACCGAATTCACAGAAACCCAAGCCGCCGTAGTCTCCTTCCCTCCAACAATACCACGTATACCATCGCTCACTATACACTCTATACCACATCAAGGAAGATTTCTGAGGGCCCTCCGAAAAATGGACTCTCTACAGAAATGATTTCAAGCCATCACTATGCACTCTGTTTCCCAGACTTATGCGCTCCAGCCACTATGTTGCGCAGACTGAGTTCCAGCACCTTCTCAAGGATTCTCAGGGAAAAGGGTGCATTGCATACCAATGGGGCTTTCCCAGTAAACTTCTTACAACTAGAGACGGCACCAATTCACATGCTCTACCAGGAAGAAGCTTGTTCCAGCCCTAAGAAGCTGGGGAACTTAATTCCTAAACACCTCGGATGGTCCAGCCTCTGTGTACGGAAGATGGCATGCACTCCCAGCAAATGGTAACCCCCCTATGGTCGGTATAAAACTTCCTGTCTTAGGTCAGGATCTGTAATTTGAGTCTCCCGTGACTTTCCTCCTTGAACTTTGACTGCTCTTTTTTCTTCCTGTAAGCCTGTTGAGCCTCCTCATAGGAGAGCTTGATCTCGACCCGACCGTTCTTGGGGTCGTTACTTCTGCTTTCCCCTCTCAATTTTCTGTGGCTGGCCTAGCCTTCGTCTAAGGGAAATATTGAAAGCAAATGTTTGTTGCTTTCTATTTATGTTCTGTTGTTGTTTGTTATCAATGCGCAGTGGTATTCCAGGTCAAGACCTGTATGGTCTATACAAAGCCCCTCTTTTTCTACATTATATTTTTCATCTAGAACGTGGTCACTCCATAGCTTCTCTCCCCCTCTCCTTGACCATGTGCGATGAAATCCTCTCATCATAACTATAATTGTTAAATTCAACCCTTTAAACACGCTTCAATTTTTGAGTGCGGAAAGATGCTCTGCTTCTAGGTCAAAAGCGGACATTATATTTCATCAAGAAACATCACCTATTTGAAGCGTTAGGACCCATACCGCCTTTGTAACCGAAAATTTCCATACATTTTTCAGGCCTATGCACCAAAAAAGAAAGCAGGGATCGTCAATTTGATACAAATACGTTTCTTTCCAACTTACCCAACAACTTATATACCCCTTAGTACGATATTGTCTTTAACAGACTTGTGCGTGATAAATTCCATGCCATTCACCTAGTAGGCCTTAAACACACCCAACTCCCAAACAAATGATCATTTATCAATGAAAGTATATTGCGAAAAGCCAAACGAGTGAGGAAGGGAGGTTTAGTTATGATACGCATGAGGGGTATTTTGTAAACACAGTAATGAGATGGAAACCGCTAGACAGATCTAAATCACGTGGTGCCCTCTTATAGATCTGAAGTATTTAAAACACTTGATGAAAGTTTACAATGCTGTCTTGAGGTATAATCCCTTTCATCCTGAAAAGAGATTTCACCTCTTTTCCATCCCCTATTTAGTTCATTCTAAATAGACATTTTCCTGTGTGGATAAAATGGTACATCCCCTAGTTGCCGCACAACCTATTGGCCACATAACATGGACCTGACCAGAGCTCCCCGTCACCTTAGAAAACTCAAATCCAATATTTCCTACAATCCTCCCGACCCCGTCTTTGAGAATGAACAATTACCTACTTAAATCTCACAAGAATGTGCATACTTTGTGAACACTCACACTGCATTGATTTTTGTGAAAAGGAATATTAACTCAGTTTCCTCACCGACTTCCCTATGTGTGCCCACAAGCATTCATCTAAGGGGATTTTGTTATTCAATTAGCCAGTCGTTGCAAAAAAAAATATAGTTCTGGGCGCTAGATAACCGCCTCAACTTAATTAATTCAGCGATGAAAAACTTTATAAACAATTCCCTCCAACGAAAATAAAAAACCACTACATTGCGAGCTACGTGAATCCTCTATATCCAACAACATTGAAAACAAAACGTTGTCGCGGTATACCCTCCAGCTCCTCGGTGCCGCCGCTGGCTGCGGACGAGCCGGGGACCGCACCTGCCCGGGGACCTCAACCTGACCTCTGCTCCTGTGCTGTCCGCGCGAGCCCTCTGCCTGCCTGAACGGCGCCGTTTGCCCGTCGTCCTAAGGCCTCGCGCACATGAGCTCGTTCATCGAGGATTTAAAGGGCCAGCGCCCCGATAATTGGCTAAATTTGCCAGGCGCTTCCCCTACTTAAGGTCACGTCCCACAATCACCCCTTGCTGGATCTATGTTGCCTCGTGCCTTTAGCTAAAGCTTTTTCAAAAGTGTATTCTCGCCTACCATGTACCAACCTCTCACTACGTTTCTCGACTCCGAACCTCTGCTCCCTTTCCCTGACCTTCCTGCCTGTCCACGACCTCGAACCATTGCCGCCTGCCCTGACCTTCTGCCTGCCCACGACTACGATTCTCGGACTACGACTCTGTACCACGCTGCACCTCGGCCGCCATCACAAGCAAGTCACGTCAGAGGGGACGACCTGGTAGCCTCACACCGCAGCAAGTCCATCCCGCTTGCAGCGGGCTCTGGTGAAAAAAAGGGGGCTACTTAGATTCCGTTCCCTGGCGTGGCTTAGCTATCATCGCTTGAAATGGTCCAGAGGGTCCACCACCCAGCCATTACAACGTTGCTAAATCAAATTGGCAATTCTATGTGCAGGGTGATTGCCCCTCTAGATTGCTTGCTAAAAGGATTAAAATACAACAAGCCCGTACTAAAATTGCCTATTTAACAACTAATAATGACAAAAAAATCAGAAACCCAATAGACATTGCCAATCAATTTGCCCAATTTTGTTCTGAACTATATAATTTACGAAATGAGGAAAACTTCCAACCGCCCTCAGATGATGATATCAACACCTTCCTGTCCTCGGTAGATTTACCTAAATTGGACGAATCTCAATTAGAGTCCCTGAACACCCCCTTCACCATCTCAGAAATACAAAAAGCAATCAGATTGAACAAAGCCCCTGGACCAGATGGCATCTCAAATGAATATTACCACCTCTATTCTTAAGTCCTGGCCCCCTATATGACTAACATGTTTACGGATATAGCATCCACCTCAAAACCCCCTAAAGAATTACTGCAAGCAATCATTACCACTATACCTAAACCAGGAAAAGCAGAAGACAAAGTCGCAAATTACAGACCTATATCATTATTAAACACGGATATAAAATTGTATGCCAAGATCCTTGCCACTAGACTTAGTTCCATTCTTCCTCTTCTCATTCACAATGACCAGGCTGGTTTCATAGCAGGGAGGCAAGCAAGAGATGCCACTCGACGTATCTTAGACCTGGTACAAATAGCGGGGGACCTCAAATCCAATGTGGCCTTCCTATCATTAGATGCCGAGAAGGCTTTTGACAGAGTAAACTGGAAGTATTTGGAACTAACTCTACACAAATTTGGAATTTCCGGATTCCTGCTGTCTGCTATTTTAGCACTATACTCCTCCCCCTCTGCCGCAGTGCTTTCCTCTGGCTTTCTCTCAAATTCATTCGACCTGACGAATGGTACCCGGCAAGGTTGCCCCCTTTCTCCATTGATTTTTATTCTTTGTATTGAGCCCCTAGCTGAGAAAATTAGTAAAAACACCTTAATGTCGGGTATTGGATCCCAACATAAACAAAATCCCATAAAAAAAGTCTAGAGGCAAATGACGTCATGTTAATCGCTTCTAATCCTGCCTCCTCAATCCCGGCTATTCTGGATACCCTACAGGAATACTCACATGTCTCCTTCTACAAGTTAAATAAATCTAAGTCCTTTGTCTTCCCGATTAATAACATCCCTACACAGACCCCTCTTCTAGAGAACTTTGGTTTCACACTGGCGCAGTCCTCATTAGACTACCTGGGGATTAAAGTAACTACCTCTCCACAAATGACCTTGACCAAGAATTTTGACCTATTATATGATGACTTTGAAAAAGAAATAAAGAGGATGACCAAACTTCATCTCTCTTGGATAGCAAGAATAAACGTCATAAAGATGATGCTTCTTCCCAAGTTCATCTATATATCCCGAGCAATTCCCTATATTATCCCCCCACACACACTGACTAGACTTCAATGTCTCCTATCTAACTTTATATGGAACGGTAAAAAAGCAAGGGTAAAAAGAAACCTCTTATTTTACAGTCATAAAAATGGGGGCCTGGCAGTACCAAATCTACAAGCATATAATGTGGCTATTCTTCTCGAACAGGCCCTCCCTCTATGGTCAAATAATATGCTCTTGTCATGGGCAGAGTTGGAAGCATCTTCTTCCACCTCCTGTTTAGTTAGCTCGTATTTAAAGGCCATGCTTCTGGGAGCCCCAGCCCCCACCTCCTCCCTGCAATCTATATCAGATCTCCTTGTGCTCTGGAAGAAGTATGTTGTATCTAACTCCTGGGTTCTCCCCCTAAGGGAGCAGATGCCTTTGGATGTACTCAGATGCTGGGATGAAAACTTCTCGACCTCCTCCTGGTCAAACCTAAACCTCCACTCGTTAGACCAATTGTTCCACGAAAACGGAGACCTAAAGTCCTTTGTGGACCTCACGTCCCAGCACATTGTGAAACGTCCAGGCATTTACTTTTTCCAGTATCTCCAAATCCGTCATCTCATACAATCAATTAACTGGCCGCCTTCACCCTCTACTCCTTCAGACTTTCATAATTTTCTTATTGGGAAAAAAGGGTTTGAAAAAGGCTTATCACTGATTTACCATATGATTACTGACAGACAGAGCGATGATAAAATTCCTTCCATGCTCAAATGGGAAAACGAATTATCAAAAAAATTCTCCCTGGAGCAATGGAATGATGCTCATATAGCCCCATCTCAGCTCACTAAATGCATTAACCATATTGAAACCATGCGTAAAATTCACCTTAGATGGTACCTCCCCCCTACCCGCCTAGCCCATATACACCCCTGTAATGCTAGTCAGAAATTTATGACTATTGAGCCAAATGATAGATTTATTCCTGTAGTTTATATCAAAATATATGTAATTAACCTTGATATTACAAAGTGTGCATCTTTCTTACTCAATGTCTGCTTGTTTGCTTGTCTCTAAAACCTGTTTACACACATAATCTGATTTAGTGTCCTTTCTATTGTATGTATTAGTGTAGTATGTTGACTGAATACACAAGAAGATGTTGTTTTCATTGTCTTAGTTCAGGTTACTGTGTGCTTTGACTTATCTCTTGTGAAGTGGTGTCTTTTGTCTATTTAACTTCAACAATGGACTAACTGGTCAATCCATTGTATAGGGCAAGATAGACAAACAACAACTTTGTATAATCTGAGGATGACTCAATATTAGGCTGTGTCCGCCATTTTGTAGAAGTGACATATAAAATCCCTTACATCAGCCATGTATATCAGAAACCGTTCTTTCCTGGTATGGAGACGTCCATTTACAGTGATGCTTGCTCCCTGAGAGATTCTCAAATCCTAGGCCATTCTTTTACGGTTTCTCATGGCGGAAGTAAGATTTGATGAAGCAATACTCTACAGGTGAAGTTTGATAAGCGCTTATAACCTTTTGTAAATACTTAATATTTCTCTCAATAAACTGTAAATACTACATCTCTTATTTTCTGGAATCATTTTATGTTATCATTTTATCATACTTGATTGATTATTGAACTATTGTAACAATAAAGCTGTGTTATATATCCTTATTGACTGGTTAAATCTTCTATAAAGCTGTATTCCGAACTTGGTAAAATATAATTATAAAACTTGGCAAAACAACCCCGGTCACTCAAGATTGTGTTGGAAAAACTGTGGCCAACCAGGAACTCTACTACATGTCTGGTGGGGCTGTCCATATATTAAGCGCTTATGGAAATCGGTTTTTCGCCTTGTTTCCAGAATTACCGGCTTTCATTGTAAACCCACTCCAGAAATGGCAGTGTTAGACATTGGTCTCTCCTCAATCCCTCCTTCACTGAGGACGGTTTTCTTCCATGTTTTAATCTCCACTCGAACAACAATTGCCTTGTTATGGAAATCCCCTCAAATTCCATCGCTCTCCGATATAATTAATAGAGTTAACCACAATTGCTTCTGTGAACTAAAACTCGCTGACCCTCCTCATGTTTGTCTTAAACGACAGTTGCTATGGGAACCATGGCTCTCTTCCAAATTCTGTTCTGAACACCTTCAGTAAACCACTGTTTCTGCACATTATATCTGTCTCACATGGATACTGGTGTTATTGTATCTAGCATTGCTAAACTTATGATTGCATTTCTATGTACCACTGCAGTTTTTTGTTCCTTATTTGTTATTTTTCTTGCTTGCAGTTGCAAGCCCTTAACTACTCATTCTGCTGATAGATGTTACTGAAAATGTCATACCCTGTATAACCTGCACTTGTATCAACTCAAATAAAGTCATGTTTAAAGAAGCCACATTTCTGTTCCAAAGGACCATGATTATAGCTGTATCTCACAGCAACATGACCCCAAAAAATTATAAATATGACTTCTCAGCCACTATTAAAAATTGTGATGGAGAAATGCCACTTAGAAGCCACATTTCTGTTCCAAAGGACCATGATTATAGCTGTATCTCACAGCAACATGACCTCAAAACCATTGACAATGCAAAAATTCTAAAGATAAAGGAGTAAATGGAATACGGTTTTGTCATGAAACCTTGCTGTCTGTTACAGTCTCCTCACAGCATAACCAGCAAAATGAACTGTTGTAAACTGAGAATAAAAATTGCAGTAAGAAATTATCATTTTTTAAAAAAAAGTTTTCAAGAGCACCATTTCTGTTTGCAGAGGAATGTGAAGTAGACCGGCAACTAATCGGTGACCTCGGCAATTGGGGCCACAACATCATCAGAGATCCATGCCTGATTCATCTTGATGAAAGTCAAATGATCCACATTATCTGTGGAAAGCCGGATGCGTTTGTCTGTAATGACTCCTCCAGCTGTGCTGAAGGTCCGCTCAGATATGACGCTGGCTGCTGGGCAGGACAACACCTCTATGGCGTGGCGAGCGAGCTCGGGCCATTCATCCATTTTGGATACCCAGAAGTCAATTGGGTCCGGAACACATCCAAAAACATTGGTGTTGAGACGCAGATAGTCGTGCACCATGATCTTAAGCTGGTCTCTGTGTGTTGTATGTGTGCCCTGCATTACATGCGTTGGTGAGGTGGTAAATAAAGATTGCCAGAGGTCACCCATTAGGCTTCTGCCACATTGCCTGCTGCTGCTGCTGCCGCTACGGCTACTTGGCACTCTACTGCTGTCACGTCGCTGACGTTGTTCCACCGTGACATTTGAAGAACGTGTAGCAGACACAACACATGTCTCCAGTTGATCAATCAGCAAGGTCTCCATTTCCTGCATTTTACTCTCTATTTGGGTGGGTGGAAGGAAAGTGCTGAGTTTTGTTTTGTACCGGGGATCCAGGAGGGTGGCCACCCAGTAACTGTTGTTCATTTTGATGGCCTTAATGCGAGGATCATGTTGGAGGAAATGGAGCATCCAAGCACTCATGTGAGAGATGGAGCCTTGATTTCCCAAGCCTCTGGGTCGAGGGGCACTAGCAAACTGATCTTCCTCATCTTCCTCCTCCGCCTCAAATTCGCGCCAACCTCTTTCCAAGGCAGGGACGTCGGTAACGTCGGTGTCTAGAAATACCTCCTCCTCCTCCTCCGCTTCCTCCGGCACAGCTTCAACACAGCCCTGACTTGCCTCAGATGATGCACCCTGAGAGCTGATACGCCGCCTTGCACTAGCCCTGGACCCCGAACCACTGCCTAATGAAGACTGATAAATTGTGACACTATCGGGCCTTGTGGATTCGACAGAGAGAAAGGCTCCATGTCCACATTTGTGTCCGTCTCCTCCTCCATCGCTGGCGGGACCTGATGTTTCAGAGTGTCCAACGATCGTTCCAGATCTAAGATCACCACAATGCTCATGCTGACAAGGGCATTGTTCGCACTGACCATTCTGGTGGCTTCTTCAAAACTGGCAAGGATGGTGCAGAGCTCTTTCATCTGCCTCCACTCTCGGTGGCTCAACACCCCGAGGTCCGCACCGCTGCTTGTCAGGCCATGTGTCACTTCGTACTGCGTAATGGCATTGCGCTGCTGCCACAATCGCTGGAGCATGTGGAGGTCAACAATGAGACGGTTGACGGGGAGGCCGAGCTGACGCTGCAACGCAGGCAGGCGGGACGAAGCAGGGTGCAAACGGCGGAAGTGCGAACTCGAACCTCGAGCCTTCCTCAGCAGGCAGTCCAGACCCGGGTAGCGCTTTAGAAATTTCTGGACGACAAGGTTCATGACATGTGCCAGGCAAGGGATGTGCTCCAGCCTACCGATCTTAAGGGCGGCCAGCAGATTTCGACCGTTATCGCACACCACCTTGCCTGGCACAAGGTTCTTGTCACCCAGCCAGCGCTCGGTCTCGTTGCGGAGAGCCGTCCACAGCTCCTGACCTGTGTGTGGACGGTCTCCAAGACAGATTAATTTCAACACGGCCTGGTTTCTCTGGGCACATGATGCCACCAGAGGACCTTGGGGGAAAGAGCCCTGCACCATCCCTGCAGTTTTGAAGAGCGTGCGCCGAGCCTGAGAGCCACCGTCACCACCAGAGACATCCACCCAGCTCACCCAGTGAGCTGTCACAGAGATATAGCGGCCTTGGCCGTGCTTACTAGTCCATGTGTCAGTGGTCAGATGGACTTTTCCGGACACAGATGCAGACAACGAGCTTGAAATTTTAGATGACACATGGCTGGCCAGGGCAGGGACGGCTTTTCTGGCAAAGAAATGCCTGCTCGGCATCTGGTATTGGGGGCAGGCAAGGGCCATGACGTGGCGGAACCCATCTGTGTCCACCAGACGGAAAGGCAACATTTCCAAGGCCAAAAGCCTGGCAATGCCGACATTCAGGCTTTTGGCTTTGGGATGGTTTGGGTTAAAGTGTTTCTTCTGCTCCCAAACCTGGAAGACAGAAGGCTGGCTGCTAGACTGGCCGCTGTACGGTGTGCAGGTCGTCAAACTGGTGGAAGGAGAAGGGGTAGGATGGGTCTCTGGTGGTGCTGGTGGTACTCGGGCGACGGTGGAGGCTGAAGCGGAGGAACGCTTGGTGGTGGCGGAGGAGGAGGAGGCGGAGACAGAGGGTGTGACAGTGGTTGGAAGCCCGGCATCGGTGTGGCCTTTTTTTGGCCAAGTGTTGCCTCCATTTCAACTCATGCATTCGCTGCATGTGACTAGACATGTTGGTGGTGGTTAAACACCTAAGATTCTTGCCTCTACTGATGCTTTTACGGCAAAGGCGGCATATGACATCGCTGGGTGAATCAGAGGCTTGCTCAAAGAAGGCCCTGGATTGAGAGGTCCTGGACCTTTTTGACGGCGATAAGCGAGGAGCGGGGTTTCCCCTGACCGTGGCTGGCGGAATCATATCAGCGGACTTCTGCAACCGCCCTCTCCCTTTTTGAGGCGGGACCCGTACTGACACTACCCCATCGTCTTCCTCCTCGTCCAGTGATGAAGCGCTCGCAAGCAAATTCTGCTGAAAAGACCACGTTGGATCCGCAATGTCGTCATCATCATCATCAACACAGGTGACTTGGTCGTCCTGACATTCTGCATCCTGGAGCTGCGGGCTACAAGCAAGAGGCACTGCAAGGCGTTGCCGACCGCCCGGGATTTTTGCCGATTGACCGGCTTCCTTCTCCTCCTCTGATGGCATCAGTAA
The DNA here is from genome assembly GCA_025379985.1 of Phyllomedusa bahiana. NCBI lineage: Eukaryota > Metazoa > Chordata > Amphibia > Anura > Hylidae > Phyllomedusa > Phyllomedusa bahiana. The sequence continues at coordinate 28,557 of JAODAL010012218.1, forward strand.
CTGGGTGTCAGAGCAGACAAAATCATCCTCTTTGGCCTCTTGATCTTTTAACATGCCTTCTGACCCCAACCGCATTTTGTCATCAAAGAGGTCTTCAGAAAATGGATTATCCACAGTGGTGGGTACACGAGTTGACATTTGGGCTGCCTTCGCTTCATGTTGGACGGATGCTGATGATGCTGATGACATTTGTGGCCGTGACTGGGAGGACGAGGAGGTAAGACTGCTGGATGCAGGTTGCATTAACCACTGAAGAACAGATTGGCGACGCTGTTCGTTACTGAGATTCACAGGGCCCTGACCCAGCGATGACAGGCCTGACGGTCCTGCAACCGACGATCCACTGGCTTGTGTGTTGTCGCCAGCACTGGAAGGAGCACCTTCTCTCGTACCTCTACCTCCATGTCCTACCCCCCTCTTTGCTCGCTTACCACCTGCATTTCGCTCCATGTTCACAAAGATAAAAATTTGAGAAGGTATGGAAGAGTTTTGGAAAGTCTCTTATTAAAAGATGGCAAATCACAGCTATTCTTAAATCCCTCTAATTTCCTACAGCCAACTAGGATTAGAAACTGAAATGTTTCTTGCGAATACCTGTGAAATGCGGTCTGGTGGAAGAACCGTAAGACAAAATCAACAGTGTTCTTCCTTCAGTCCCAGGGATTTACAAATGCCCAGTAGGACTAGGAATTGATAGTTTTCAACAAAATATCATACAATTGCGCTATCTGCGCCAAACTGAGATTCAACGAGCCCAATAAAACTATTCAGAAGTTACACGGATGAGAAATTGTGTTTTTTTGCATCAATGACAAACGAGAACAGTTGCTAGAAAATTATATTGTCTATCAGAAAATGGTCGCTTAGCCAACGTGGTATTTTGAAAAAAACTATGGACGGCAACCACGTGCGCCAAAGTGAAAAAAACACCTATCTGAAATGTATACGGATAATAAAAGTGGAGTTTTGCACCTATCAAATACACCTGCGGTGACTACAAAATTGCTGTATTCAAATTTAAGTGCAAGGTGGCTCTATGAACAAAGCTGGCCTGTGCCAAAGTGAAAAAAACACCTATCTGAAATGTATACAGATAATAAAAGGTATTTTTTGCACCTATCAAATACACCTGCGGTGACTACAAAACTGCTGTATTCCAATTTAAGTGCAGGCTGCACAACATGCAAGTTATATTTCACCAAAAAACTGGCCGAAAAGTGTTAATAAAAACCCATTGCAATGCAGGGTTTAAACTCTAAACACAGTCTGGGCTGCACAATATCCACTCTCCTTTAAAGAGCCTGTCTGTCTGTCGCCCACACCCACAGCCCCCCCGCCCCCAAAACCACCACCCCCCCACCCCCCGCGGCTGTACAGCGCTAGATACTCCTTTAAAATTCTCAGCTTAAGTAACGAAAATATGCAAATCTCTAATCTACCTAAGTTCTAATGTTCACAGCTAAAAGCATAGTTGTCTGTGTGACAAATAGAACAGTTTCGCTGAGCTGTTTGCTGAGCTGTTTTGAGAGAGACCAAGCACACGTCCTACTCCTATGATACACAGACACACACTGAGGCAGAACAGGAAGGGCTGTTCTATGTAAAACGAGGTCATGTGATTTTTCCAGCCAATCGCAACCATACACATCCCAGTCATGACGTCGCACACACATCTCACCCTGCTCTATTCTGTAAGCTGATTTGCTGGTCGCCAAAATGACAGGAAGCGCCGAAAATGGCGCGATATTAATAGATTATGCACAGATTTTTACCTAAATTATCGCGTGATCGAAAAAATCCGATTACCATAAAAACCGTGCCGATTTCAACTTTGTCGATAAAAATCGCTCAACACTAATTATTACATCTAGAAATGTATCCAGACCCTTCTCCAGAATCCTGGTCACTATAACTTGTTATATTATTACATCTAGAAATGTATCCAGACCGTTATCCAGAATCCCATTCACTATATCTTGTTCTATTCCATCTAGAAATGTCTCCAAACCCTTCTCCAGAATCCCGGTCCCTATAACTTGTTATATTATTACATCTAGAAATGTATCCAGACCCTTCCCCAGAATCCCAGTCACTATAACTTGTTATATTATTACATCTAGAAATGTATCCAGACCCTTCTCCAGAATCCCGGTCACTATAACTTGTTATATTATTACATCTAGAAATGTATCCAGACCCTTGTCCAGAATCCGGTCACTATAACTTGTTATATTATTACATCTAGAAATGTATCCAGACCCTTCTCCAGAATCCCGGTCACTATAACTTGTTATATTATTACATCTAGAAATGTATCCAGACCCTTCTCCAGAATCCCGGTCACTATAACCTGTTATATTATTACATCTAGAAATGTATCCAGACCCTTCTCCAGAATCCTGGTCACTATAACTTGTTATATTATTACATCTAGAAATGTATCCAGACCCTTCTCCAGAATCCTGGTCACTATAACTTGTTATATTACATCTAGAAATATATCCAGACCCTTCTCCAGAATCCTGGTCACTATAACTTGTTATATTATTACATCTAGAAATGTCTCCAGACCCTTCTCCAGAATCCCGGTCACTATAACTTGTTATATTATTAGAGCTCCGGTCTGCGGGCCATATTTCACGTGCCATATTTCTAAGTGACTATTACAAGTGACAATCCTCAGAAATATCCCAGAACTTAATAGAGCAGACTTTGGAGTCCGTAATATCATCTGACTACGTTTCTCTTCATCTCTTCATCTCTTCACAGGTACGTCTTGTCTGGTGAACAGCAAATCCCAACCAAACCACCGCATTATATGTCTTATTGTCTCTGCCTAGTTTAAATGGTAAGTCTCTGTCTAAATGGTACAGAGCAGTAATAACAACCATGAGGAAGGGAGGTGTCGCTCCCGAAACGCGTAGGTTCATCTAGCTCGAACGCACCCATGTAATTTTTCTGCTGCTATAATTACATAACCCTTATCTCTATTTCTGTGCATTTATACAAGATTTTAAAGAATTATGAATAAAGAAAACAAGTTTTTTTATTAAATGGACTTTTCTTCATGCCTGGTCAAGCTCCCCTCAGAGCGGTCTGGAAGCTGGTTATACCTACCTTTTCTATCGTGCTGCTATATGGACTGGGAAACCATAAACCGTGACTCCACTGCTAACGTCTGAGATACAGGTGAGCCGACACAACAAACCTTCTTTTTCTTGTTATATTATTACATCTAGAAATGTCTCTAGACACTTCTCCAGAATCCTGGTCACTAAAACTTGTTCTATTATTACATCTAGAAATGTATCCAGACCCCTCTCCAGAATCCCGGTCACTATAACTTGTTATATTACATCGAGAAATGTATCCAGACCCTTCCCCAGAATCCTGATCACTATAACTTGTTATATTATTACATCTAGAAATGTATCCAGACCCTTCTCCAGAATCCTGGTCACTATAACTTGTTCTATTATTACATCTAGAAATGTCTCCAGACCCTTCCCCAGAATCCTGGTCACTATTACTTGTTATATTACATCTAGTAATTTCTCCAGAACCTTCTCCAGAATCCCGGTCACTATAACTTGTTATATTATTACATCTAGAAATGTCTCCAGACCCTTCTCCAAAATCCCAATCACTGTAACTTGTTATATTATTACATCTAGAAATGTCTCCAGACCCGTCTCCTGAATCCTGGTCACTTTAACTTGTTTTATTATTACATCTAGAAATGTCTCCAGACCCTTCTCCAGAATCCTGGTCACTGTAACCTGTTCTATTATTACATCTAGAAATGTCTCTAGACCCTTCTCCAGAATCCTGGTCACTATAACTTGTTATATTACATCTAGAAATGTATCCAGAACCTTCTCCAGAATCCCGGTCACTATAACTTGTTATATTATTACATCTAGAAATGTATCCAGACCCTTCTCCAGAATCCCGGTCACTGTAACTTGTTATATTACATCTAGAAATGTATCCAGACCCTTCTCCAGAATCCTGGTCGCTATAACTTGTTATATTATTACATCTAGAAATGTATCCAGACCGTTCTCCAGAATCCCGGTCACTATAACCTGTTATATTATTACATCTAGAAATGTATCCAGACCCTTCTCCAGAATCCCGGTCACTATAACTTGTTATTTTTTTATTTTTTGTTTTTTAAACATATTTTATTGGGTTTTGTTCAATTTAAAACAAAGCATCCAAAATACAATACAGTAAAGTAAGAACAGGGTATTGACTTGTAACCAGCAGTATGCAAACTAGCTGATTATTACAGAAGTATCATGAGAAAAATAAGAAAATACATAGATCTCACATAGACCTCATGTCCCCACCTTCAGCGCCGGTTTCCTGGGTCAGGTTAGAATGTGTCTTGTTCTCAAGGGTTCATGCTATTGCAGATTCCGGCACTTTTCGCTTCAATTAACTCCACTCGCCAGCTGTCTTCTTTAAAATATATTAACTTTATTGGTACATGTTAAAAATATCTATGTAACATGGCAGGGAGTAGTAATCCAATATACCACAGTATCAGATGATCAATGCACGACGCGTTTCGATTTCTATCAAATCTTAATCATTAAGCACAATGATTAAGATTTGATAGAAATCGAAACGCGTCGTGCATTGATCATCTGATCACTGTGGTACATCGGATTACTACTCCCTGCCATGTTATATATATATTTTTAACATGTACCAATAAAGTAAATATATTTTAAAGAAGACAGCTGGCGAGTGGAGTTAATTGAAGCGAAAAGTGCCGGAATCTGCAATAGCATGAACCCTTGAGAACAAGTCCGATTCTAAACCTGGATAGGAGTTACCAGGTGTCCGAGCACCGCAATACCAGCATTGAACAACAAAACGTAAGTGAGCTGTTTGCATTATTTTTTAATGAACTAGGTTAGAATGTGTCACCTAGCACACAACAGTTGAGATGTTTATCAGATCCAGTGGTATTCGATTCCACTGATCCAAGAAGCCGAGGTAAACGGCGCTATTAAGGCGCTCTAGATTTGCAGATATTGGTTGGACTAATTTACCAACTTTAGTGAATAAAAGGGAAGGGGCATGAGGCATAAATCAAAACGATTGACTGAATGGAGTAAAAAAAAAAATTTGAATGGAATAAAATAAACAAAGAAATAAAAGAAAAAAAAAATGAAGAGAATAAAGAAATGAATAAATGAGTGAATAAATATGAGTCTGAGTCTGAGTCTCTGAGTCTGAGTCCAATCCCCACAATAAGAGTATAAGGGGAGGGGTGGAGGTAGGGAATAGCGGAGGGGAGAGGGGGGCATCCAAGGTCCATGAAAGTCATCCACACTGGATACGAGTATGGCCCTCAAATTAACGCAGCAGAAAGAGTATCGGTGGGAGGGGGTTGTGGCAATCTCACAACTTTAACCCCCTAACCGAATCTTAGACCCAAGATGGAATCATCAGGGCTGTTCCAGAGGCCCCAGGGTTCCCATCAGACCTGCCCTAGCGTACCATCCCGTGTATTTAAAGGAGGCCATCAGGTGGGTTATTTCATCAGTAGAAAAATGAGCAAGAATAAAGGGTTTCCATTTTTTGAAAATTTTTTCAGTGCGTAGCTCCTTACGGTATTCCGCCTCTAGCTTGTCAGATATCAAGTATTGCATTAAATTTTCTACCAGCAGAGACAGGGGGGGGGGGGTTTGCGGCTTCAGCCAGTAGAGCAGGATATTGCGTTTAGCAACCAATATAGCAATATGGGCAAGGCCGAGAAGAGGCAGCAAAGTGATTAGGGTTAGCTCCCCAGACTCTGTGGGATCAGGGGGACGTGAATAGTGAAAGATCAGCAAGTCATGCGACTTGGGTAGCCTAATGTGCCAATGTTGACAAACAAAATCAATGAAAGTATCCCAATAGTTCTGTGAAGAGGGGCATTCCCAAATTCCATGCCACATGGATGTAGCTGGAGCGTGACATTTGGGGCAGGTCTGCCGTCTGTCTGGGCAATTTCGTGATGGTGGGAGGTTGAAGCCAAAATATGCGTTGTGCACTATTTTGAGGTGGGTTTCTCTCCAGGTCTCACAGATTACTTCCTTTCGCACCCTTTGAAGGCCCCTGGTGATCTTGTCCGGGAGATCAGGGTCGCTCAGTTTAAGGGCCCATTTTACAAACAGGGATTTTCCATCTCTGCTCTAATCCCAATCCCTCAGAATACCATAAATATTTGAGAGAGTGAAAGCAGAACTGTGACATCTCCTAAGAGAGTCGAGACCGTTGGGGGAGCACAACTTAACCAGGTTTTTTAGCTTAGACTTGCAGAAGGAGAGAATTTGTAATGGTGGAAATACATGGGCTGGGGGAAGGGAAAACCTGTCTCTCAACTCAGATGGGGTAAGCCACCTCTTTTCTTCTAAATGCATTAGGTGTTCTGCACGTGTTACACCTCTTTCCCTCCACAATCGAAACATAGGGTTTTCCCGGCCTTGGGGGAAGTCGGGGAGTTCCCAGAGGGGTAGTGCTTTTGACATTTGGTATGGTAGTTTCAAGAGCTTACATACGTGTTTCCAAGTTGCGATTGTATCCTGTAACAAGAGGGTGCATCTAATCTCTCGGGGGATCTGAGAAAGCTTAGAATGTATTAGCGCCAGAGGGTGCCAATACAGTCCCCTTTCTAGATCAAGGTTTGAGTATCTGCTAGATCCTCCCCACCAGTCCAGAACATGTCTGGTGAGACACGCTAGGTTGTAGAACCGGACATTAGGGAGATTTAAACCACCCTCATGGACAGGGAGCATCAGCTTGGCAAGAGCTATCCGGGGTCTCTTTCCCGCCCAAATAAAGCGGGAAAAGGAGGAGTGAATCCTATTTATGTCCGAGTGACGTATTAGTAGGGGAAGGGTTTGGAGGGGGTATAGAAGCTTAGGAAAGCATACCATCTTGATTGCGTGGCATCTGCCCGACAGGGAGAGGGGAAGACCCTGCCATCTAAGTAGATCCTCTGAAATCTTTTTAATCAGAGGGGGAAAGTTCAGGTTGTAAATGGTATTGGGGGTCTTACCTTTTTTTATTCCCAGGTAAGTAATATGTGACTTTGTAGGGGCGATTCCCAGATTCAGGTTCTGCCAGACAGATTTTGGGAGAGGGGTTCCCAGTTCCAATAGCTCGCTCTTGGAGGCGTTAACTTTGTATCCGGAGAATCTGCCAAACTCTTCTAGGAAAGAAAAGATCCTAGGGAGATGAGTAACCGGATCGGAGAGAAATAAAAGTAAGTCGTCGGCAAAGAGAGCGAGTCTGACTCCGGCCTATCGATATACCAGAAAAGAGGTCTGAGTCCTCCAAAAAGCGAGCTAGGGGTTCCAAGGCGATGTCAAACAAGAGGGGAGACAGGGGACAGCCCTGGCGGGTGCCCTTGTGAAGGGAAAAATGTTGCGAAAGAAGGCCTGGAGTGTGTACCTGTGCAGTCGGGTTACTGTAGATAGCAGTCAGCAAGTTTTTAAATCTGCCTCCTATCCCCATGCGATCGAGAACCATCCACAACCACTCCCACCGGACATTGTCGAAAGCTTTTTCAGCGTCTATTGCGACCATGCCAGGGTGCCCGGTGGGAGAGGAGGTGTTCTTCACACTCTCGAGCACTGACAGAACTTTTCTAAGGTTGCTCACTGCTGCACGGCTCTTGACAAATCCTTTCTGTGATGGGCCAATGAGGGTGGGCAAGAATGTAGCCAGCCTGTCTGCCATGATCTTGGACAGCAGTTTCTGATCCGTATCTATCAGTGAGATTGGCCGATATGAGGACGGGAGGAGGGGATCTTTGCCCTTTTTGGGGATTACTTTTATGTAGGCGTTTTTACATTCAGGTTGGACAACGCCCTCCTGAACTATTTGGTTGAAGTAACTGGTAAGCAGTGGGGTCAGGGGCTCACTAAGTATTTTATAAATATCACCAGAAAAACCGTCAGGGCCTGGAGCCTTCCCCGCAGATAGATGGTGGATGGCTAGTTGTACCTCCTGTGTTGTGATCTCAGCGTTAAGGACTTCTAGGTTTTCCGTGGACAATCTAGGGAGGGGGATGGAGTTCAGGAAATTCCTGCCATTAGCGGATTCCTCGTCATCTGGGTTTAACCCCTGGGAGTATAGCTGTTCATAGAACGATTTAAGCGAGTCATTGATTTTATAGGGATCCGAGGTGATCTGGCCACCCGGGGTACGGATCGACGGAATGTGGGATGGGGAATAGCAGCCCTGAAGTAGTCTAGATAAAAGTTTACCTGCTTTATTCCTGTGACAAAATAGGGAGGATTTCAGGTGAGAACTCTGCACCTCTTCTTTCTGCCCTAACCAGAGTTCAAAAACTCTCTTGGCCTGTTCCCAGTCCCTCCTGGCCTCCTCCGAGCAATCTGAGAGGAACTTAGCTTAGGAGTGCCTCACCTGTTCAGAAGCATTCCTATATTCCTCATTCAGCTTACGTCTGTAATTTGAGGTGTGAGCTATAATACGCCCCCTCAGGACAGATCTGGTCATAGCCCAGTATAAAGGGATGTCGTCAGAGTGTTGCGCATTGGCCTCTGAAAATTCCAACCACCATCCACGAAGTAGATCAGTGAACTGCTCGGTCTTGGCTATGTAGGAGGTGAACCGCCAAATGTAATCAGTTCCCTTTGGAAAAACATCCGCTATCTCAGTTACCACAGGGGAATGATCTGAGATTACTAGATCTAGAATCTCCGAGGCGACCAGCCTCTTTTGAAGCTCGGGGGAGACCAAGACATAATCCAGCCTCGACCATGAATTTTGAGAGGGAGAGAAGAACGAAACTTCCCTACTGTCAGGATGGAGATCTCTCCAACCATCCCTCAGCCCTGTGGTATTTAGTAGGTGTTGTAGGGTCCCCACCGTAGGTCTCCTAGCTGAAACCGCAGAGGGAGCCGACCCCAGGTCTCTCTTTCTGTCCAGAATTTCGTCTAACACTACGTTCATATCACCTCCCATGATGACAGATGCCGCAGAGTCCCTCTGGATCTTAGCCGCAAGAGACTCAAAGAATGGTTTACTTTGAGTATTAGGGCCATATACATTAAACAAGCTGACCTGGTTACCATTATGACAGATCTTCAAGTGGGACCATCGACCCGTCTGGTCCGAATCATGTGAGACCAGTTGATAGGGAAAGTTTTTGTGCACTAAGGTGAGGACTCCTGCCTTTCCATCTACCGAGGGGGCGGCAAAAACTTGACCGACCCACAACCTCTGCATCCTAAAAAAATCTTCATGAGGCAAGTGAGTCTCCTGCAGGAGAACAATGTCTGGGCGGGCTTTTTTCAGGTGTCGTAAGACCCTGATGTGTTTGTTCGGGGAGCGGAGCCCTTTCACGTTCCACGTGATGACTCTCATGGCCAAGGGGGATGGGAGGGGAGAGGGAGTGTGGGGTGTCTGTTGGCGGGTAAAAGAACCGCTATAAGGAAGGTGACGCTGTGTAGGACCAGACTCAGACCCAAGTAACTTCAGAAATAGAACTAATAAATAAATAAAATAAAAATAAAAATAAACTGGTTATAAAACCTAGAAGAAAATGGAGATTATGAAATGGACCAAATCAAATCACGCCGAGAGTCAGGAACCAGGTCACTCAGACTCTCTTTTTGCGTGTAAGGACTTCACTTTTTTCTGCCACAGGGAGGCCGGCGGTGTACTTTCAATTACTCTTATCATTTTCCGCATATCCCTCTGCCAGAGAAAAATGTACAGTAAACGTAGCCCTCTTAACTGGACTAAAATCAACCCATGGCCAAAAAGGACATGAAATGGCAGGAGCCACAACTCAAATCACAACAGTAAGAAAACATTACATCTTTGCAAATTACAGTAAAGGACAATAGCATCTGAGCGAATGTGCTACCTCGAAGTTGAATGGTGATGGAGTTAAACTGCACAAGGGGGTAAAGGAGGGGGGGGGGAGGAAAAATGGAGAGGGAGGGGGGGACTGTTGGGCCACTGGCAGTGGCCTTGTCAAAGTTACTCACGGTCCCCGAATCCGACTGATTATCACCGAAAGTCCCGGGACGAAAGTTCAAGTCGGGGACCTTTGGGGGGTCTCAGGAAGACGGCAGGAACTCAAAGATCTCCGGTCCCAGGATGGAGATAGCCGTGGGGGAGATGATGAAGATCCGTTGCCCGCGATGGAAGGTGATCTTGAGGAAGAAGGCACAGAGTCCTCAAGGAAGCGCAGGTCTTCATCTGCATCTCTCGGGGATGTGAAGTACTTTAGAGTGGCGTCAGGAAGGGTTACCTTCAAGGTGGCCGGATACAGGAGTTGGAACCGGATCTTCTTGGAAAATAGATAGGAACAGGTCTTGCTGAAGGCTCGCCTCCTCCTAGAGACCTCCAAAGAAAAGTCCTCAAATATTTGGATCTTCTGCCCTTCTAGGAGCGGAGGGGACCTCTGTTTGCGATAGGCTTTAAGAATGTCTTGTTTGTCATTATAGTCCAAGTACTTAATAATGACGGTGCACGGTTTTCTTTGCAGCTGGTCGTCCCTACTTTTGCCAGAAGGGGATTCAGGGCCAATGCGGTGCGCCCTCTCGACCCTGCAGCTACGGTTAATTCCCAGGGCTTGCGGGAGGCCGGATTGGCAGAGGCCTTGTAGATCCGCATGTTTGATGTTTTCAGAGAGACCCACTATCCGGAGGTTGCTCCTGCGAGAGCGATTCTCGAGGTCCTCTATGCGGTCATAAAGAATGTCTTGAGCCTTGTGACATGAGGATAACTTGCGGTGCAGCATGTCGTTTTCAGCTTCTAGGTGGCGTACCTTGTGCTCTAGTTCGTCCAGCCTAGTGTCATGGTGCTGGACATCGTTCTGCAGCTGGCTCAGGGAAGCTTGCAGGGACGACTCAATAGCTGCCTGGAGCTCAGGAGCTATATGGCGGGCCACCTCAATGGCTATGGCCTTATAATCCAGGATGGGAGCAGCTTGGGCAGCAGAGGCAGGAGTGCCCAAGGGCGCAGGCACACTGTCCATGGGTCCAGAGTGGGAAGCGCTGAGTGCACGGAGCTCCGTGGGTGCCGTGCGCCTGGCCGCCATGTTGGAATCCCCACGAGGCGTGCGGGCGGGCAGGGGGGATGCGTCCTTCTGACCGCTCCTGAGGACGTACCTGTCCATCCACCCGTCGCCGGAGAGCAGGGGAGATGTAGCCCGATCTGCGGGGGCTAGTTGGCGCCGCTGGAGCGACTGTGAGAGGAGCTGTGGCAGGAGAATAGCGGAGAGCCGCGGGCGCTCACCTCCTCATGGCAGCGCCGGAACCGGAAGTCATAACTTGTTATATTATTACATCTAGAAATGTATCCAGACCCTTCTCCAGAATCCCGGTCACTATAACCAGGGGCATAACTACCGGGGTAGCAAGGGTAGCAGTTGCTACGGGGCCCCTGCGCTTAGGGGGGCCCCGGGGCAGCTGCTACCGCGTCCGCTACCCCGGTAATGCCGCTCCTCGGCCCGCCGGCAGTGAACTTAACAGTTCACTGCGGCGGGCGGGAAGCTGCGGGGCCGGGCGCATACTCCCTCTGAACGCCCGGGCCGTCTGACCCGAGCGTTCTGAGGCAGCGCTACCCGGAGGTAGCAGAACGGAGCGCCACTCGCTCCGCCCTGCTACTTCCCCTGCCGGCGCTTTGTGGTCACGTGGGAACGCTCGGTGATGTTACATCACCGTGCCGCCCGCGCTGAGCGCAGAGGCTGCAGGGAGAGCAGCAGACAGGAGCGAGCGGCGTATCGGGGGAGCGTGGACCGAGGTAAGTAAGTGATTTCTTATTTTACCTGCCCCCAGCCTGCCTGCCTATACTGCCCCCGTATGCCTGCCTATACAGCCCCCATATGCCTGCCTATACAGCCCCCATATGCCTGCCTATACAGCCCCCAGCCTGCCTGCCTATACACCCTCATATGCCTGCCTATATACCCCCATATGCCTGCCTATACAGCCCCCATATGCCTGCCTATACAGCCCCCATATGCCTGCCTATACAGCCCCCAAATGCCTGCCTGCCTATACAGCCCCCATGTGCCTGCCTATACAGCCCCCATGTGCCTGCCTATACAGCCCCCGTGTGCCTGCCTATACAGCCCCCATATGCCTGCCTATACAGCCCCCATATGCCTGCCTATACAGCCCCCATATGCCTGCCTATACAGCCCCCACATGCCGGCCGTACACCCCCACATGCCTGCCGTATACCCCCACATGCCTGCCGTATACCCCACATGCCTGCCTGTATACCCCCACAAGCCTGCCTGTCTATTTATATGGGGCCCCTTTAGCTACCTAAACCCTACCTCTATGGCCCCTATAGCCCACCTAACCCCTGTCTACCTGTATGGCTCCCTATAGCTACCTAAACCCTGCCTGCCTATATGGGCACTCTATTGGCTACCTAAACCTTGCCTATTTGGGGCCCCATATATCCTATCTAAACCCTGCCTGCCTAAATGGACCCCATATAGCCAGGGGGGCAGGTGCTGGAAAAGTCAGGATTCTAAGATATTTGTGTCTAAATCTGCAGGGACAAGTGGTCGGGAGACGTCATCATGATGGCGGACTGGACCGGATGCAGAACAAAAGAGAAAGTCAATGACTGGTCAGAGAAACGTCACCTGTGAGTCACAAAATGTAACTGCACTGTAATCACTTATATGTCTGCACAGGCTGTGTACACTGCTATCTACCACTATATGGTCACTGTATGGAGGTAATATACAGTCTGCAGAGCCTGTGTACACTGGTGTCTACCACTATATGGTCACTGTATGGAGGTAATATCCAGTCTGCACAGGCTGTGTACACTGGTGTCTACCACTATATGGTCACTGTATGGTGGTAATATACAGTCTGCAGAGCCTGTGTACACTGGTGTCTACCACTATATGGTCACTGTATGGTGGTTATATACAGTCTGCAGAGCCTGTGTACACTGGTGTCTACCACTATATGGTCACTGTATGGTGGTTATATACAGTCTGCAGAGCCTGTGTACACTGGTGTCTACCACTATATGGTCACTGTATGGTGGTTATATACAGTCTGCAGAGCCTGTGTACACTGGTGTCTACCACTATATGGTCACTGTATGGAGGTAATATACAGTCTGCAGAGCCTGTGTACACTAGTATATACCACTTTATGGTCACTATATTATTATATATTATTATTATTAGACAGTATTGGTCTTTGTGTACTGATCAGTAATAGTGTAGGGGTATTATTCAGTCACTATTTGGTGGTAATTTGTGGTCGTGTTCTGGTGGTATAATCAGGTCCTTATGTAATAGCGTTATTGGTAATGCTGGTCTTAGTATAGTGGGATTTGCTTGGTAGCAGTATGATGGTGAGATGTATGGTGAGGTATTTGCCCCTTGTATTATCTACATTATCTAACAGCATGTCCTGGTACATGTTCGTGGTCAGGGAGAGGGGCGAGGGGGGGGCCCCATCCAAAAGTTTGCTTTGGGGCCCTGGCTTCTCTAGTTACGCCCCTGACTATAACTTGTTATATTAATACATCTAGAAATGTATCCAGACCCTTCTCCAGAATCCCGGTCACTATAACTTGTTATATTATTACATCTAGAAATGTATCCAGACCCTTCTCCAGAATCCTGGTCACTATAACTTGTTATATTATTACATCTAGAAATGTATCCAGACTAGAGATGGCCGAATTTCTCAAAAATTCGGTTCGGTCACTTCGCCGAATTTTCCGACAAAATTCGTTTCGGTCCGAATTACTTCGGCACGAATCACGTTAAAAAACAGCTATTTCCAGGCTGCCCAGAGCCTGCAGGGTGCTGTAGAAAGTTGTGCCATGCTTAAATATGCAGAGGGAGCTTGGTTTGGTCTTCATACAATGTTGTGTTGTAGTATGACACGCACAATGACTGCCGGCCGCTCTTGAATCGCTTCACTTTAAAATTCCTGGGCACTTAAGAGGCGCAAAACTACCAAAAAACTCAAGCGGGAATGTAGCCTGATAAAGTATGCTAAGCGAAAAGCGGGAAAAAAACAAGCTGAGAGCAGGGTTTGTCAAACTTTAGTGCAGAGTGTGGAGAGGTGGACGATGGCAGACAGCTAGCATGCGTCGCAGTGGCACAATGAAATTCGGGAGGCGGCATAAACAGTTTTAGGGCCAACAGAGGGGCACAATCACAACAGTGTTGGAAGGGTTAGCAGCAGCAGCAGAATGAGCGTCAGGCAGTGGCTCTATGACATGTGGAGGAGGCCAAAACAGTATAAGGCCACAGAGTTGCACAATCACACAGTGTTGGAGAGTCACGGGACGGCAGCAGTAATGAGGTAAGACAGTGGAAAAATGGCATTTGGAGGTGGGCAAAACGTATTAGGCCACAGAGTGGCAAAATCACAACAGTGTGCGAGGTCACGGCGGCAGCAGGTTTGAGGTCAGGCAGTGGCAACAATGAATTATGGAGGCGGCAACAAATACTGTATTAGGCCACAGAGTGGCACACAATGATACAGTGATGGATGGTCACGGCGGGCAGCAGTATGAGGTCAGACAGTGGCACAATGACATTATGAGGCGTGAAAAAACAGTATTAGGGCACAGAGTGGACAATCACACCAGTTGTGGAGGTCACGGCGGCAGCTGTATGAGGTCAACAGTGGCCACAATGCATTCTGGAGGTGGCCAAAACAAAACAGTATTAGGCCACAGAGGGCACAATCACACAGTGGGACGGTCACGGCTTGGCAGCGAGTATGAGGTCAGGCAGTGGCACAATGACATTATGGAGGCTGGAAAAACGTATTAAGGCCACAGTGTGGCACGAATCACACAGTGTGGAGGTCACGGCGGCAGCAGTATGAGGTTAGGCAGTTGGCACAATGGACATTAGGAGGCGGCAAAAACAGTATTAGGCACAGAGGTAGCACTTTTGATTACCGTGTGAGGTCAACGGCAGCAGCTGTGTTAGGTCAGACAGTGCCACAATGACATTATGGATGTATGGCGGGCAGGACAGTATTAGGCACAGTGTGGCACAATCCACACAGTGTGGAGGTCACGGCTGGCAGCATGTATGTGGTCTGTCAGTGGCACAATGACATTATGGAGGCGGCAAGACAGTATTAGGCACAGGAGTGCACAATCACACAGGTGGTGGTCACGGCGGCAGCAAAGTATGAGGTCAGCAGTGGCCACAATGACATTATGGGAGGCGCCAAAACAGTATTAGGCCACAGAGTGGCACAATGATCAGTTGTGGAGGTCACGGCGGCAGCTGTATGAGAGTCAGATCAGGGACAGTGGCACAAATGACTTATGGAGGTGGAAAAACAGTATTGGGCACAGAGTGGCACCAATCACACAGTGGATGGTTCACAGCGGCAGCAGTATGCTGTCAGGCAGTGGCACAATGACAGTATGGAGGCGGCAAAAACAAGTATTAGCGCCCACAGAAGTGGCACATTGATACCTGTGGAGGTCCACTGGAAGCTGCAGTATGAGGTCAGACAGTGGCACAATGACATTATGGAGGTGGAAAAACAGTATTAGGGCACAGAGTGGCCACAATCACACAGTGGAGGTCACAGCGGCAGCAGTATGAGGGTCAGGCAGTGGCACAATGAAAAATTCTGGAGCTGGCAAAAAGGATAGGCCAAGAGTGGACCCAATGACACAGTGTGGAGGGCACGGCAGCAACAGCAGCAGCAAAGGTCAGACAGTGCACAATGACAAGTTTTTGAGGGCACGGCCATCAGCCACGGGAAAGCATGAGGTCGGGACAGTGGCACAATGACAAATCGGGGGTGGCAAAAAACAGGAGTAGGACACAGTGTGGAGGGCACGGCAGCAGCCACGGCAGCAGCATGAGGTTTCAGACAGTGGCAACAATGACACAGTGTGGAGGGCACGACAGGAGCCCACAGCAGAAGCTTTGAGGTCAGAGAGTGGCACAATGACTTTCTGCAGGTGGCAAAATAGAAATTAGGCCACAGACGGCACAATGACTGAGAGCGGAGGTCACGGGCAGCAGCATGAGGTTCAGGCAGTGGCACAATGACAAGATGGAGGTGATGACAGGAGCAACGCCATGATGTCAGAGAGTGGCACAATGACATTCTGGGGGTGGCAAAACAGTACCAGGCCGCAAAAGTGGCACAATGACAAGTGTGGTTTGTCCGGCACGCAACAGCAGCAGCAGCATGAGCACAGAGCGTGGCACAATGACAGAGTGTTGAGGTGGGTGGCAATACCAGTCCCTGGTAAAGACGGTGGTAGGCAGATGGAGAAACTATCAGCAGATGTGTGGCATCAGGCGGGTGGCGGCATCAGAATAGTGGCTGAGGCAGGTAGTTTGAACCCAGACGACGCCTAAGGCTTGGTGTGTGGAAATCCGCCGATCCACGCCTGATTCATCTTGACAAGGTCAGTCGTTCAACATTTCCCGTGGACAAGCGGGTTCTCCTTGGGGTAACGATGGCCCCCGCCGCACTGAACACCCGCTCGGGATGCCACACACTACGGGGCCGGCAGGACAGCTTCTCCACTGCAAACTCGGCAAGTTGCGGCCACAAAACCAGTTTGGCTGCCCAGTAGTCCAGCGGATCTTCTAAACTGGGGTGGCAGAGTGCTGTCCAAGTAGGCCACAACCTGTTGGTTCAGGGAAAATGCTCCAGTCCTGCTGCGGGCTGCTGCTGGTGACGCCCTCCTCACTTAGGCGGGTGAAGGAAGCGCTCATTAGTGACTCCAACTTAGGTTAAATGCTGATGGAGCTGGTACGGGTCCTACACCCCCTCCTTCCCGCAGCTGCAGCGGCAGTTGTACGTGAGGGCTTAGGATCCCCCCGGTCTGACCTGTCAGAGGAGGGACCCATGCCGCACATAGGCAGCGGCCAACTTTTACGGAGGATTCCCTAAGTATTGAGTTTGTCTTCCCCTCAATAGCCGGGACAAAGGCTCCCCCAATTTGACCGGTAGCGAGGGTCCAATAGGGTGGGGAGCCAGAAGTCATCCCTCTGCCGGATTTCTGACTATTCGGCTGTCACTTAGCCAGGCAAAAAAAGCATCTGCGGACATCTGCACAAGTGACTCCGAGGGGCTCCCTCTCCATTTCCACTGTATACTGCCACGGTCTTGGGAGTATCTGCCTCTCTTCCTCACTCCATCCACCCCTCCAGCTGCTCCTGCTCCTCCCTTTTCCCTTTTCACCTGGGTAGAAAAAACCACTTTATTTTTACCAGGACAATGCTTCTGCTCCCAAAGTTTCCCCCTCCTCCTCCTCCTCCATTTCAGTCCCCACCGGGACTCATGTGGCCACGAGATGTAGTCGCCACAAAATTTCCCGTCCCTGCCCCGACAGATTTTCAGCATCTGGGTTTTTAGGACATGAACATGGAATGACGTTATTCATCCCGAGTCCCTGGCGACTGACAAATAAAGGGCCTCCTCGAATGGCCTCAACAAACGGCAGGTTCACGCATGAGCTGCCACTGGCTGACATCAAAGTTACACAGGGGAGTACTTCTGTCTGCCTGGATCTCAAAAAAATCGTTAATGTGGGGCCTTTCTCTGTTCATACAGTCGGTCCAACATGTGCAGGCGGAATACCAGCGGTGGAATCACTCAAGCCCATATCAGAGCGTGTTGGGGGAGGCGTTCTGCCGCTGCAACTCGAGGAGGGTGTTCCGGGCTTTGACGAATGGATAAAGTGCATGCAACAGTTTCCTGGCCATCTTTCCATAATTTCTGAAGATCGGTGTGACAGAACTTCAGAACCTTTTAACAACCAGATTGAACACGTGCGCCCATCAGGGCGCATGGACCATCCCTCCCTCTTGGCATGCGCTGACCCCATGTTCCCCATTGTCCTAACACCAAGGATCCGATTTGCATTTGGCGCGGAAGAAAGCCACACATCATTTCTTGCTGCATGATCTTACAAGTTCCTCCCCGTGGTGGTGACTTCGTTCGCCGAGGCAAGCTAGGTGGTAAGTACTATGCTTTGACACCGCTGTGCCCTACACATGTGGTATGATGAGCAAGTACTTGTGGAGGCTGAGATGGTGGTGGTGGTGGAGAGAGGAGGCGGACATTGGCGCAAGGAGCAGCAGTTTGACAACGTGGAGGAGAAAGCGGCGTCTCCTGTCCAAGTTGTTGGTGTGCCTGGGCAGGAAGCACATTCATCACACCAGTGGGCCGTAAAAGACCATGTACTGGCCCTGACCGTAGTTTACAGCTCCAGACTCCGCGCTCCGTGTACCTTGGAACAACCGATTAAGCACAAGGCCTGACCCACTTCAGTTCTACATATTTAATGAAGTGCTGGTACTGCCTTTTTGGAAAAGAAATTACGGCTTGGAACGTCTCCATCTCTGCTCGGCACAAGCCATTAAGTTCTCTGAATGGTGCAGAGGTCCCAAACATTTGGAAAGGGAGGACTCGCAGTACCCTAACAACTTGGACATTAGCATGTCAAGCAGCTGCACCTTAGGATGGTTGGACGCATACTGTTTCCTCTTTACCATTCGCCTCTCTGAACGACTGCTGTGCTTCCAGTGAGGAATCGAGGAGCAGGATCATCTGGACCGGAGAGGATGTCAAAGATGAAACACTTCCTTTCTGCAGAGGTGGTGGCGCCTGACTGGCTGAAATGGCATGCGTGCCACTTGGCCTGCTGCCTGCCTCGGCTGCAGTCGGCGGATGAACCACCACCCTGAGCCACGTTTCTCCAGGCCACCGGATGTGACGCTGCATGTGTTGACGCAGGGCCGTTGTGCCAACGTTAGCTCCCATGCCACTCTTCACTTTCTGCCCACAGATTCTACAGAGACCCATATTCGGCTCCTCCGGGTCTTAGCCAAGAACCTGCCACACCTGCCGAGTCTTGAATTTACCGCCAACGCTCCGCACCTGAGTGACTACTTCGCCGCGCTGCCGCGCCCTCCGCTGAGACGGCCCCTGTCTGCTACTGTCTTGGACCTGCTAAGCGGGTTTTCTACCCCCCGTGGCCCCCCGCTTGGCTCCCGAAACCTCTACACTGCTTGCTCACCACACCCTGCTGAACTCAACGGAGCCACAAAACAACCCACTTCCTGGCTGCGCCGCTGCCTGACGGCGAAGCTGACGCCCTCTTCTCCTGACGATGAAGAAGCCCTTGCTTCACCCGGCACCCAAGTATGCGGTCGGCTAATCATCATCTAGTTGTGTTTCACATCGCACTACTGTCCTCATCACCGGTCTTGGTAAGCCGGAGGCTGACCTCTCACCACATGACCACGCTGCCCATGCCACTCTACCACATCTATACTTTCGCCTACTGCAAGAAGCCTGGGGATATTGCCCCATTTCTTCGCTGCCACGAATCTGCTGACTGCCCTCCTCAAATTGTTCATCCTCGCTATATATGGCGCTGAGCCCAGACCTCATAGTAGAAATCCTGGCTGAGGGAACTGGATTGGGACACGAGGCGGGCTGAGGAACAGGTAGGGCCGCAGACCTCCGCTCCCGGGCCATGCCAACTAAGTTTGTGTCCTGAAGGTTCCCACCGACTCTTGCTGGGGATTGTCAGTATGTCATCTGGAGAAGAGGATGACCTAGTCAACAACCAATCAAAGAACCCTTGTTGGGTGTGCTGTAACAACACACTGCCGTAGATTACCGCGGCAGTTGTTGCCCTCACCGAGTGACCCCAGCTTCCGACGTCCCCTTGCTGTGCTGCGACCAGGGCCCGTCAGAAATGTTTGTGCACAGCCACTCGCAGTTGCAGAGCCTGCCACCTTTCTGTCTGACATAAAACTGTTAGTTCTAAAATGATAAACAGAACACTGTTTGTGATAAGCTATCTGTATATGATAAATATATCCCCTGTTTTGAACTCCAAATGAACCCAGTAACAAGCTTGGTGTATCCCTTGGGATATAAATTGCCTCCACAAATGCCAGGAAAAAATTTACTTGTATGTGTCGTTTACAAAGCACTGTTGTGTTTTACTAAATGTAAAAGCACAAACAGGCTAATGTAAACCTCGCTTGGAATTATTCTACAAGAAAAATGTATATATTTCGTGTGAAAAAAGACCGGTTTATTTTTTTGTCAGCACAGCACAAAACCAACTCCTTAATTTAACCCCTGATGAAAATTGCGCAAATAGAATCTGAGCCACCACAAAACTAGTAGCTTTGTAGCGGTGTTACAATTGCTGTGTTTTCTAACGCCACACAACAAAGAGATACAGTTGTAAATTACCTTTGCTTGTGATATAGTATACCGAAAAAAAAATATATATATTTGGGCGATGAAAAAGAACGGTTTTATATTATTGTCAGTCACACCACAAAACAACGCATAATTAACCCTCTGATGTAATAATGCGCCAAAGAATTGAGCGAACAAACTATTACGTGTTACAATTGCGTGAATTTCCAACGCCACACACAACGAAAGATACAGTTGTAATTAGCTTTGCTTGTGAATTATGCTCAGGCAAAAAATATATATATATTTAGGCTGTTGAAAAAGAACGGTTTTATTTTGTCAGCCACACACAAAGAACAACGCTGGTCTTAAAATTAACCCCGGATGAAAATTGCGCGCCAAAGAATTGAGCCGCACAAACTAGTAGCTTTGTAGCGTGTTACAATTGCGTGTTTTTTCTACGCCACACCCCAACAAGAGATACAGTTGTAATAAGCCTTTGCTTGTTAATTAAGCTACCAAAAAAATAAATATATATTTGGGCGTAGAAAAGACGGTTTACTTTTATTGTCAGCACACCAGCAAAACAACGCTTAATTAACCCCTGGGTGAAATTGCGCCAAAGAATTTGAGCCGCACCAAACCTAGTTAGCTTAGAAGCGTGTTACAATTGGTGTTTTCTCTACGCCACACAACAAGATATACAGTTGTAATTAGCCCCTTTTGCTTGTGAATTAGGCACCAAAAAAAAAAATATATATATTAGGCGTTGAAAAAGAAGACGGTTAAATTTTGTCAGCACACTCCAGCAAAACAAACGCTTAATTTAACCCTGGATGTAAAATGCGCCAAAGAATTTGCCGCACAAACTAGAAGTCGTGTTACAATTGCGTGTTTTCTACGCCACACAACAAGAGAAACAGTTGTAATTAGCCTTTGCTTGTGAATTAGGCTACAAAAAAAAAATATATATATTTGGCGTTGAAAAAGACGGTTTTAATTTTTGATCACACCAGCAAACAACGCTTAATTAAACCCCTGGATGTAAATTGGCGCCAAAGAATTGAAGCCCGCACAAACTAGTAGCGTTTACAATTGCGGTGTTTATTTCTAACTCCAACACAACAAGAGAATACAGTTGTAATTAGCCTTGCCTTGTGAATTAGGCAACCCAAAAAAAATATATTATATTGGCGTTTGAGAAAAGACGGTTTGATTTTTTGTCAGCACACAGCAAAACACGCTAAATTAACCCCGTTGGATGTTAAATTGCGCCAAAGAATTGAGCCGCACAAGACTATCAGCTT
Organism: Phyllomedusa bahiana; assembly: GCA_025379985.1. Taxonomy (NCBI): domain Eukaryota; kingdom Metazoa; phylum Chordata; class Amphibia; order Anura; family Hylidae; genus Phyllomedusa; species Phyllomedusa bahiana. Next base: position 50,065 of record JAODAL010012218.1, read on the forward strand.
TGTAGCGGTGTTATACAATTAGCGAGTTTATCACGCACACAACAAGAGATAGCAGTTGGTAATTAGCGCTTTGCTTATGTGAATTTAGGCTACCAAAAAAAAATATTAAATTAGGCGTTAGAAAAGACGGTTTATTTTTGTCAGCACACCAGCAAAACAACGCTTAATGTACCCTGGATGTAAATTGCCGCCAAAGAATTGAGACCGCACAAACTAGTAGCTATGTAAGCGTGTTACAATTGCGTGTTTTCTACGCCCACACAACAAGAGATACAGTTGTACATTAGGCCTTTGCTTGTGAATTAGGCGACCAAAAAAAAAAAAATAAAGATATTAGGCTTTGAAAAAGATGGTTTATTTTTGTCAGCACACATCAAAACAACGCTTAATTAACCCCTGGATGTAAATTGCGCAATAGAAATTCAGCAGGCCACAAAAATGAAGTGTTATTTGAATTGTAAAAACGCTGTTTCTTTAAATGAATACAACAGGAACTGCTTAGATCCCACTTTTGATATTGAATGTATATGCAGCTGGCAGTGGACGCACACAGCAATACAGATCCAATACCCCAAAAAATCAGAAATAGAACAAACAGAGAACAGTCTCTGAGACACAAGACACCCCACAGAAATCGCTGTATAAAAATCAGTTCTTCAGAAAGCGCTATCACCCTGCCCGAGCAAGAAACACTTCCCTATCAGTACAGTGAGAGGAGTGTGGAGCTCCCACCGGCGCGCTCGGTCTTATATAGTGCCGGTGACTTCACAGATCTCCGCCGGTCTCCTGATTGGCTTCATCTCTGCACATTCAATGCAGGGCAATGCCCATTCTTTTCCTCCAGAGGCTTAGCCCATGTAGCTCCATGTCTCCAGCCAATTTCTCATCAAAATGCACACTTCGTTCACACCGAAGTAACCAAAAGTTTCACTTCGACCCGAACTCGAAGTTTTTTCCCTGAAATTCTAAAACGATTCCACTTCGTTAGAATCAATTCGCCCATCTCTAATCCTCCAGCATCATTGGCGGCCAGTATTTCTGCTCAGAGTGAATTGACTTTCATCACAGAACAGCGGTGAGGACCATTGGTCCCTCGTCCAGCGTCAAAGCGCTCGGCTCATGCAAGAGAATAATGCCTGTGCTTGGTGGTGTGGTCAGGTCATCTAGCACGCAGACAGCACTGATGTGAATAGTTAAGAATGGTCTGAAGTGACACTTGGTTGCCTCTCACCTCCCTTAAATGTGCTTGGAGTTGTGTTACATTCATCATCCGGTTCCGCAGAGCATTGTTACAATTAAGTGGTCATCAGTTGTGATGTAGCCAAAGGATGTCAATTTCTTTGCCTTTCTGTGGGGCTGCTTTCCCATTTTTCTGTATCCGTTTTTCAACCTCTAATGACACTCTGTGACAATTTGACTTTAGGGGGCCTCTTGAAGCCTCAAAAATGGGGGGGGCACTTTTTGTTTTATTTACCCCACCAGCAAAAGTGTTTTGTGGTACCCCTCAAGGGGTTCATTTATTTTCCCCTCAATTTTTCTTTGCACTCACCTTTCATTTTTTGGGGGAAAAATTTTCATAAATCCATATTTCCCCCAAAACATCCCCGGCACCCCAAAATATATACGCTGCCACCAAACTTCCCCATGGGGGGACATCCCAAAAATCAATCAGAGGGGAAAGGACTTTCCCTCACCCACCCAAAAACCACTCAAACCCGCACCCCAAAAATCTGATCCCCCACAGTCACAGGGTTAATCACAAAAAACAGGCTAAAGATTATTAGGGCATTTCAAAGGCCAAATTTATTAAAGTTTTAACTTTTTAAAAGAAAAAAGGTTTCTTCCAGAATACAAAACTAAAGATAAAATAAGGTGACATACATTCATGCCATACAGTTATAAAATAAGAAGGGCTAAATTACAGAGAACACCTCACACATATAATGTAGATTATCTTCTGTTTCCTGGGGCAATCAAGGAATTGGGCACAGCTCAGCTGATGACTGCACCCCATACTGTGAACTTGGTTTTCTATTGAAACCATATTTTTACACTATGACATTTTGGTTCAGATTTTAGAGCTGCCCACCAGTTCATTAGGGTATTTTGTTGTCCCTGACTGCCTGATTAGGTGATAAAGGGGAAAGACAAGAAGTATCTTATTGTAATTTGTCCCTTGTTTGACCCATTGTAATGTGTGTTGGCGGGTGTCATAAAACTCCAAGCGCCATGTCAAAAGTGACAGTTTGGAGATAACCTGTTACCCCTGCCTTCAATAAAGAAGGGTTAGTAGTTTATGACCAGAGTTAATGATGCTTGAATACACCAGCTTGTAGACAGAGGAATACACATAATCGATCCGTGGTGAGAGGGGTATACATAAATAATCCATAGTCACTGGGGTATACTGTATATAACACTCTTTCCTATTACACCATAAACATAACACACGTTGCTCTGACACTTTTGATCAATTGTAAGGTGTTGTCTTGGTCTTGTGATGTCAAAATGTGAACTGCATTGTGAGGAGGACTGTTTAAATCCCAATTCAATTTAATCCCTTAAATTTATTGCCCGATTCAGGTATCAAACACTTGTTGGGAATTTTGCCATTAAACTCCTTTCTAGAGATCAGCAAGCTGTGCAAACAGTACTATAACATTCAACAGTTGGACATGTGCATCTAAAGTTAAGAGATTGTCTCATTTAGTTCATTCAATAAAAATGTCAAGAAATTTTATGTTCATCCTGAAAATTCGACAAACGCCAAATGTCTCTAACTTTAAACAACAATAAAAAAGTTATGTAAAAATGCCCCTCCTGAGCCCTTTTTCTGACCTTGTAGAGGGCACAAAAAGTAAAATAAATAAATAAAGAATAAACACATCTAAAAATGTAAAAATCAATGAAACTGCCCAAAATGCAACTTTTAGCTTCCCCTCCCCATGACCTTAAAACTATGTTACCTATATAAAACATCCTTAATGGAAAAATGATACAATTACATTTTAATGACATTTTTTGCATAAAAAAATAAAAAGTGAAAAACAGGTCTATACACATTTTACCATTTTCCCTGATATTATTATAAACAAATGACATGTAAAAATTACATTAAAATAAAACCTCATATGTCACAAGTAAAGGTGAAAAGATCTGGTTACTGTTGGCAAAAATTTCACTGTCCCTTATTTAAGCTTAAGCAATATAAAATGGTCCGATGTCTTCAGAAAAAAAACAACCAAAGTCCGTTCTAGAAATAACACTTTTGCCTGGTATTGTATTCACTACTGTTAGACCTGCAATATCAGGCATAGCCCATGAAGAAGAGTGGCGCTGTTTCTGACTGAAAGTCAGTAAATTGGCAATATAATAAAATGTTTCTAAAAAAGATAGGGGCATAAAAAGTTAAAATTTTTTTTCCTTTTTTTTATACTTAAGCTATAGCGTTGTAGTGTCTTGTATTATATTGTCTTTAATAGAATACCTTCCCTAGAAAAGCAGAGCTCATCACATTAAAAAGACCAGCATGGAGAACAGAAGCTGAAACAAAATTCTTGTGCAGTACATTTGCGAATACCCAAAAATTTATGGGCAGTACAGTGACCCATCTTTCAATTCCCTTTTACCCAAGGTTTTCGGGTTGGGAGGGGTAAAAAAAACCACATATAGAAAATCTTTACAGGGCCCCCGGATGTGGTTTAGTATTTTCGTCCCCAAAAATTATAGCCTTTTCCAAATTTGTTTGTTTAAAAATGTATAAAAAAAAACTGTAGCCTATAGCTTTTAGTCTGTAGCTTATTCTAAAAAAAAAACAAAAACCTTTCACAACAAATCAACAATAAAAAAATTTAAAGGAAAGGGCCACAGAATAGGAAACTAAAAAAAAAAAGAAAACAAAATTATAATTTTTTGGGCACCCGATTTTTTTAAACCACATACAACAAAATTAAAAACAAAAGGGCATATTTTACTCCCCTGGCCGGTTTCTAAAAAAAAAAAACTAGGGAAAAAAATGCCCCGTTCCCCACCCCCAAATTTTAAATTCCCTTGAGAACAGGATAGGAAAAAGGTATTCTAGTGTCCTTTGGAAATAAGGCACATAGCGTCCCCCCTTCAATGAAAAATTTCGGCCCACCCATGCCTTTTTAACCCCCCTTTTGCTGCCTGGGATGAAGTGGCACCTTAGGCGGTCGCCTATCTTTGCCTACCTATTATCCCAGCCCTGTTTGAGAACCCAAAATTTTTTAAAATGAAGCCCCACTACTGGGTTTTAAATTACAAAAAATTTGTGGGGGGCTTTTTTTTTGTTTCCCAGTGTTTCCCCGAAATTTAAGACAGCGTCTTACATTTCTTTTTACCCCCAAAAGTCCCAAATATGTCTTACTTTCGGGGTATGTTTTATATTGGCAGGGATATGGCCCCATACCAGGGAATAGGCCCGGTTATGTCCCCCCAAAAAAGAGGGTTATGGGCAGGGATTGGCCCCCCTAGGCCCGGTTTTATGGCCCCAAAAGGGAGGGGATAGGGCAGCTGGGAGGCGGGTTAAAAGGGGGGAGCTGTAGGCCCGGGATAGGGCATGGGTTTTTGGCAGTGTAGGGCAGGTTTTAGGGAAACTGGGAGGCAGGTAAAAAAAGGGGCCCCTTTAGGAGGTTTTAATGGGAGCTGTAGGAGGTTAGGGCAGGTATAGGCGGCTGGGTTGGAGGTTTTAGGGAGGTGTGGCAATTTAAAATTCCCAAAAAAAAAAAAAACAAACAATCATTACCCGAATCCCCCCGGGTCCGTCTCCCTTGGGGCTCTTGGGGTTGCTTAAACTTCGTTTCCCCCGGCCGGGGGGACATCATTAAGGCCCCCACACGCAGCGGGGATGACGGGAGCTCCGGAAAAGGCCAGAGTCTGCGGTCGCCCGGAGGGCACTGCGGCACGGAGCCGGGTCGCCCCGGCCCCCCAGTGGAAATCCCTTCACTTATAAAGCGGGTCCGGGGGAGTCCCCATATAGGTTGAAGGAATCCCCGGACCCGGGGCCCGAGCCAGCCCCAGCGGCCCCGGGCACGTGCGCTGTACTCGGCATTTTTAGCTAAATCCTCCTTAGGACCGCATATAAGCTAAGCGTCCCTTTGGCCGGGGCCCCAAACCCCCCGCAGCGCCCGGCACAGACAACTTTCCCTTTTAAAAACGTCTTTCTTTTTGGGGGACGTTTACCAAATATTTTCCCCTCCCTAATTCCCCCCGTTTACATGGGGGTTTTACTATGGGGGGCCGGTAATCTTTGTGAAAATTTGTTTTGAGCTAATGCTACATAATTTATTACTTGAGTTAAAAGCCAAATAGAATAAAAGGGAGGCACCAATTTTACCCAAAAAAAAAAATTTTGATTGAGTAAAAGTAGGTAGGAAAGGGAGTAAGTAAGTGATGCCCCTTTTTAAACCCGGACAACAGCCATGGCAAGAGCAGAAATAAGATTGGTGCCACGAAATTTTGAAATATGTCCCAATAATTAGCCATAGGGTGTCCCTGTAATTATTAAGTAAGGATCGCTGTAATTATAAATAGGGGCTGTCCCCAGCAATTAGCCACATTACACACACACAGCTCAGTTAAATGCACATTACACACATAAGGCTCTCCTACATGCACATTACACACAGCTCTGCTGCAGGCACATGTAACACACATACACAGCTCTGCTTCAGCTCATCCAGCAGTGATCACAACGAGTACAGCAGAATTCTGCATAAACTGAGCTGCATCACATGACTACCCCCCTCCATGTGACATCATCACAGGTCCTGGAAGCACATAGCAGTCACATGACTCCTCTCCTCCATGTGACATAAACACAGGCCCTGGAAGAGCCAGCCCTTTCGGCTGAGGTGACTTGTACTTTGGATACATAGAACTTGTATAACATATACACTTGACTATAAGCCGAGGGAGGCATTTTCAGCATAAAAAATGTGCTGAAAAAGTCAACTTATACTCAACTATATACTGTAATTGGAAAATGTGTTGGAAATTGATTTTTCATTTTCATGGGCCAATGCTACAAAATTCTGTGGGATCAAAGTGCACCCTAGATGAACTGTTAAGGGGTATAGCTTCCTAATCGGAGGCACTTCTAGAGGGTTTATACTGTTTTGGTACTCCAGGAACTCTATAAATATGACATAGCGCCCAAAAACAATTCTAGCAAAATCTGTGCTTCAAAGGCCAAATAGCCCTTCTTCACTTCTGCGCCCTGCTGTGTCCCAAACACCCACATAAACAAAATTTTTGTTTGGTTTTTTTCCTGTATTGCTTTAAAAAATATATACTTTTACTGAGAAAATGTTTTTTCATTTTCATGGTCCAATTCTAAACAAAACTTCTGAAGCACTGGTGGGGTAAAAATGCTTACTGCAGCCCTAGATAAATTCCTTGAGGATGTAGTTTTTAAAATAGGGGTGTTTCTTTTGTTTTGACACCTCATGATCCCTACAAACCTGAAATGGTGCCTGAAAAACTTCTTAATAAAAAGGAGTCCCTGAATGAGTGATGTGCTCCTTCATTTCTGAGGCCAGTGTCTGAAAGAAGCAGCATACTTAGGCCAGATATGGATATTTCTAAAAACTGCGAACCCAGTAACTATATTATTTTATTTCCTGTTAACCCCGTTTTTTCAGAAAAAAAAATACTTTCTAAAATCTGAAAAAGAAATTAAAATGTTTATAGTTTCCTTCCACCCTGCTTTAGATCCTGTAAAGAACAAATTGATGTTTTAAATACTCTTAAAGGGGTTTACCACAAGGAAAAATCCCCTGCACAGGTCATTCGTAACTAGCTGTAAGCTGACTGTGCATGAGAATAAGGAGGGCAGCGTATACAGATCCTGAATATAGCCAAAAAGTGTCCAGCAGATAGAAACCCAATAGAAGTGAATAGAGAGGAAGTGCCATCCTCCTCATTCTCAAGCACGGTCGGCTCACAGCTGGATGCAAGCGACCGACTGGGGGGAATTTTACCTTGTGATAAAAAAGGGAGTAGTTTGTATAATGTGTTCTTTTTTACAGGGGGAGATAAAGGTTCTTTTCTATTATATCGGCCCACCAAAGCCACTTTGGAAATAAACTAGCAATTAAAGATTGGCTTTGGAAATTTTCTTGATAATTTGATAAATTCTTGCTACACTTACAAGCTTTCTAACACCCTAAAAAAAATTAAATGATGTTTAACCAACTGATGCCAACATAACATAATCATGTGATAAATGAATAACGTTGGTAGCCCGAAATGCGTTCCCTACTTAGTGAAATTTGGGGTGTGAGGAAAATGAGCAGGGCAGTATGAATTTTCATCGGTCGTTTATAACTGTATAAACTGTTTAAGTATATCCGCACTGTTTTTTAGAGTTATCTGCACCCCTGGTTTTTCATAACTCGTGGCTTATCTGCTAAGCAGTATTTATGGCAATTTTTGGCCTTTTGTATTACAGACTCCCCCAAAAAGATTTAAAAAAAGAAAAGCCAGGCAGGTGCCCTGTGACCAGTCCAAAGCCCCTAAGACAATGGCATAGAGGGGTCAGAGTTCGGCTGCCTGTCAACACTGAAGCACAGCCTGTGAATGCCATCTAGGGGGCAAAGTGATCAACAATACTAATTAAGCATCAAGGGTCCACCCCCTTAATCATATCTCCAGCCAGTGAGGTGCAGCCTAATTATCATAATTAGCTGATGGGAGGTTTGGAAACCTGAGATGGTGAGTTGGGCCTATAAGACACATTGTCTAGGCTCAGATCTTTGTACATAGCATGGGGTTTAATTCCTGATTGAGCTGTGTTCCATTTCTTCTTCTGTGCCACTGGATCTGAAAGCCGACCATTGTAAGTATAATGACTTTCTAAGTTTTCTCCCATTGATTTTATAACTGTTTGCTAACCGTATGTCATATTCATTGTTATTGTATTTTTTATGTAAGCTCTGTAACTTTCTTCGTATTAAATATTACAATTAATACACTTAGTTCTTGTCTGCTTTAAAAACCCATTACCTTGAAGAAGTGTTTTTAAAACTGTAGCTGCTGGAGAGCAGTGAGGTAACTGTAAGCGTTTGTAAGTGTATTTTTGGATCAGAGCCCTTCCCTCTGATTTACTTTTTCTTTTTGATTATTGAAGGAAGGTGGTGGCAGCGGATATATTTTTGGGGTGCTGGAACTGTCTTGGGTGTTATTTATGCTTAATTTGCCACCTGAGTGAGAGGTGAGTGCAAAGTGAACTGAGTGGAAATAAATAAACTCCATAACAGTGGCCCCCACATCACGTGCTGGTGAGTGTGTACGTGACAGTTGGTTGTTACTTTTAATGTTTTTGGAAGAATTTTCAAGTTTTATCATATGAATTTTGCCACTTCTCTGGTGCTGAAAACATTAGAAATATAAAGCATTACGTGATAGATGTTGATTATTAGCTGTTCAGTTCTGTACAACTAATTGTTTTACAAACAGAAAAATTCATATTTTGGAAATGGCACTTTTTTATATTTATGCAAAATGTTGGTATTCTGTTTTTTTTTTTTTACAAATAAATCCATATTGCATGAAAAAAATGACAACTAACAAAGTACAATGTGTGATGAAAAAAATATTTTAGAATCACTTGGGTAAGTAAAAGCATTAAAAAAAATTATTCTTTCATAAAGTTACACATCAGCTGCTGTCTACAAAGTAATTCTGTGGCCAACATATGAACCACACTCCAGGATTGCTGATATGTAATATGAAACTTTATTTTGTTCTCTTAATGTGATATATAGATACTACTGACTCTGCTTAGCTTTACATCAACACTGAACATATGCTCATGTGTGGTAAGTATCCGTGTTCAAAAAGGCTCTAGAGCTAGGATCTCTGGTGCCACCTAAAAGAAGAAGCATCCCTTACTGCCATATCCAACCCATCAAAGAGCCTTGAAATATGGAAAAGACTCCTATCCTCAGTCAGCTGTTTCTGGTCGTTTGTCCCTCTTCAGTGCAGAGCAGGGTTCTTAGTTGCTAGTTTTGACAAAGCTGTCTGCAGATGGTAGGCTTTTTCTTATGGAGTAGTTACTGGCTTAACTTAAAATCCCCACTCATGTTTCAAGACTCTTTAATCGGTTTGGTGGGACTATAATGGATGCTACTTCCTATAGATGATACTAAAGATCCTAGTTGCTGTCTTCCCTAGAGCCTGTTTGCACATTTACCAGGTAGCTTTCCATGCCCCTCACTAGTTGCTTTGTAAACGTCCACTGCAAAACATGCAAATTCTAGTTCCACATTGGCTCTACATCTTATATATGTTCATTTGAGGAGGAAATTCATTATGGTAAACTGTGAGAGAGTACGGGTAGATTAATTAAAAATCACCTTAAAAGGGTTGTATCATTACATTAAATGGCCTTCAGAATAAGGGGACAGTGAAAACAAGCAACTTTGCAATTGGACGTTATTTGCAAAGCTGTCTTGTTTTCACAGGATCCCTTATCTTTGTTTTGTGTTAACACTGTTCCCCAGTGCCAGTCGGATTCCACCTCCTTTCATTTCATTGGCTGATGGCTCTACTAATTTACATTCTGTCCGGCCCCCTCTCGTATTCACGGGAGCGTGCATTCCTGCCTCTCTCACTCAGAATAAGGGGCCGGCAACAATTTTACTCTGCACATCTAGCAGCAGAATTGTGCCTCAGTACCTAAGATCTGTGCTGCTCTGGATGAGTTCATAGAAGACTGGATTCAACTGTAACAAACCTCCAGCTGTGAGAGAAGAGATCAGTGCTCTGAGTTCATAGAAGACTATCAAAGACTAAATTTCAGGTTGTGCTATCTAAACATACAGCTCTTACAAAAAAAAGGACTGCATAGGGGAGGAACGACACAGTGACATTCACTCAGACAGAGAGGGGGGAGCACAATGACTCAGGAGCAAGCATGAACAGTGAAGGGGGGGATTATGTCATCCCCATTCAGTTAAGATACACCCATCTGGGAGGGGAAGAAACGCCCCTGGATTTGTAGAGCTGAGAAGCTGAGAGTACAATGAAACACACTAACTGATGAAGCGACACATCCCCTTCAACTGCTCAGCAGGTTTACAATTAACAAAACTACAAAATAGTTATCAGACATGTAGTTACCTGGCCAGATACTGAACTAGATCACTTGTTTGTTAATACTACATTTGACATATTTATTTTGCTAATAAAATAATATATGATACAGCATTGAATTCTGGTCAAAAGCAAGCATGTTAAATAACTGAAAGAAGATACCTCGCTTATTTCTTTTGTATATGATCAGTCAATGAAGTAGTTGAAACAGATTGTCTGAATATTAAGACCTACCATCGATTTTAAGGAAATAATTGTCCGATTGCTGGGGTCCTGGCTGCTGTGAGCCCCATATGAATAGAGTGGCAGTCGAGTACGCTTTCTGCCATGTCATTCTACCTTTACTTGACTATCAAAGATAGCCCAATGCAAGTCTTGGTTATTTCTGTCAGTCACTTAGAGACTGAATGGAGTTGCACTGTGCATACATAAACATAGCTTCATTCCCATGTGTAATACAGGACACTGATTCTCATAATCAATGAGGTCCCCAGCAGAGGGAGGCCAGAATTCGCATAAAGAAGTATTTCCATTTCATTAATTTGCTTTAATCATGTAGGCAAATGTAAAGATTACAAAATGCATTGCTGTTCTGATTGTGCTTCCTTTCAGAGTAAGGGCAGATCTTATTTTTAATAGTTTTACTATTTTTTCTTTTTTTAGATTTGGACGTAGCAGAGTAATCATAAGAAAAGGTCACCCTGGCAGAAGTTTCTACTTTATTTATGCAGGCTGTGTTGCTGTTTGTAATGACTATGATGGGAGCAGCGCCTTTCTAGATGAGGAACCTGTTCTTCTACATGCAGGAGCTAAATTTGGGGTAAAAACTTTTAGTTGCAAATATCCAAACTAACCAGTATATGAGGGGCCCAGAAGCTAAGCCATGTTTATTTAACCCTTAAAGAGGACTTATCACCTCTAGGAAAACCTCATGAAGTAGCAGTAAACTAAAATACAAACACTTCCTTAAATATGCTTAATTAGGAAAATCAAAGCATCTCACCTGTAATTCAGTTTTTAAAAAACCCGGGACTGAACTCGGCCATATTGTCACCTTACGGCTTGATGGATCACTATGTTAACAACTCTGTGAAACTAACTGCTTCTAAGTCCACTGTGAAAGGGGGAGATTGGAAGTCTACATCATGTGCACACCGGCAGCAGTGTAATATAGATGCCTGAGTGCTATGGAGGAGGCTGAAGCAACAGGTAAACTTTGTCACACTATGTCCTCAGTGTACTGTACCTGAAGTGCATGTATAGTGAGAGACTCACTGTACAAGCAGCTATGCCCGCAACTCCCCTCACAGTTAGTATTTCCCACAGAAGGAATCCTACTAGATGATGATCTCTGACTGACAAAGTGAAAGTAAAACCTGTTTCCCTTTAATACAAAGGTAAATCCTCTGATTTGCTAATGACATGTACAGTATCTCACAAAAGTGAGTACACCCCTCATATTTTTGTGAATATTGTATTGTATCTTATCATGGAACAACACTGAAGATATGACACTGATACAATGTAAAGTAGTCAGTGTACAGCTTGTATAACAGTGTAAATTTGGCCTCAAAATAACTCAACACACAGCCATCAATGTCTAAACCGCTGGCAACAAAAGTGAGTACACTCTTAAGTGAAAATTGACAATTCACTATTTTCCGTCTCCGGTGTCATGTGACCTGTTAGTGTTACAAGGTCTCAGGTGTGAATGGGGAGAAAGTGTGTTAAATTTGGTGTTATCATTCTCACACTCTATCATACTGGTCACAGGAAGTTCAGCATGGCACCTCATGGCAAAGAACTGTATTAGGATCTGAAAAATGAATTGTTGCTCTACATAAAGATGTCCTAGGCTTTATGAAGATTGCCCCAACACTCTGAAACTGAGCTGCAGCATGGTGGCCAAGACCATACAATGGTTTAACAATACAGGTTCCGCCCAGAACAGGCCTCGCCATGGTTGACAAATGAAGTTGAGTGTGCAAGCTCAGCATAATATCCAGAGATTGTCTTTTCAAAATTGACATATGAGTGCTGCCCCAAAGGGGGCAGCTAAGGGTGCAGTGTTCGCATTGCGCCCCTGCCCCCCGATTTTGGGGGCTCTCAGGCCCCCCCCGCCCACACAGCTGCATCGCGGGTAAATAGAGCATTCACAGCTTTGGCCTACCCGTGAGGCACAGTTAGGCAACGGGGCCCCGGTATACACGAAGCAGTGGGGGAAGCAATGAATTTATTTGTTTTCTGCCTGACTAGGTCTTAAAGGGTTGTCTCACATGAAGACTAGTTGAAATGTGGGGACCAAAAATCTAAGGGGGTACGTCCTTTTTACATTGGCAAAAAGCTACGTTTTTTGAGAACGGGCTGGTTTACATGTGCTTGCAACGTGTTTTTTTTACTGGTCAGGGAAGCATCTTTCCTGCCCGGGCGTGCACATGCAAAGGAAAGGCAGTTAAAAGGGGGGGAAAGGGTTGTGTATTGGCAGGGAAAGGAGGAGAAGGGAGTAAGGACATCAGGGGGGGTTTTGGTTATTGTATCCTCTTCACTGTTCCCTCCTTTTCTGCCAATAACACACCCGCCCCACTTTTAACGCCTTTCCTTTTTCAGTCACGACCTGAGCAGGGCGAATGCTTCCCGAACCAGTAAACAAACACCGTTGCTAAGCACATGAAACAGCGCCCTTCTCAAAAACCGTGCACTTTGCCCAATAGTAACCAAGGACGTACATCCTTAGATTTTTGGTCCCCACATTTTCAACTATAATCTTCGTAGTGAGACAACCCCTTTAAGTTTCTGCCTGGGCTTGGAGGCTAGTAGACGCCGGAACTGCCATCCCAGAGCGGGCGGTGTGATGACACCATGCTGCTCGCTCCGGAAGACAGGTGTTCGGTGGGGGAAGAGCCTGGAGAGCCAAGAGAATTATTGTTATATATTTTTTTTTTAATGGGGGGGGGGGGGAAATACCTATCCTAACTATCCCTATATACCTGCCTAACTTTCATAACTGTCCCTATACACCCCTATATAGTTATAACTGGCCCTATATACCTGCTTACCTGCTATAATTGGCCCTATATACCACCCTACCTGCTATAACTGGCCTTATGAACCACCCTACCTGCTATAACTGGCTCTATATGCCACCCTATCTGCTATAACTGACCCTATATACCACCCTAACTGCTGTAACTGGCCCTATATACCGCCCTACCTGCTATAACTGGCCCTATATACCACCCTACCTGCTATTACTGGTCCTATATACCACCCTAGCTGCTGTAACTGGTCCTATATACCACTCTACCTCCAATAACTGGCCCTATATGCCACCCTACATGTTATAACTGGCTTTATATACCACCCTATCTGCTATTACTGGCCTATATACCTGCCTTCCTTCCATAACTGGCCCTATACGCCTGTCATAACTAGCCCTATATACCTGCCTACCTGCCGAAACTGGCCCTATCTACCTGTCTACCTACCAGAAGGGGCCCTATCTACCTGCCTACCTACTATAAGGGGTCCTATTTACCTTCCTACCTACCATAAGGGGCCATATCTGCCTGCCTACCTACTAGACGGAGCCTAGCTACCTGCCTACCTACTAGAAGGGGCAATATCTACATGCCTACCTACTAGAGGGGGCATCTACCTACCTACTAAAGGGAGCTCTATCTACTTACATACCTACTAGAAGGGGCCCTATACTGAAGGGAGACTTTACCTACTTAATAGGAAGAGTCTGTCTACTTATCTGACTAATGTTGTAAGATCTAACCTACCTAAAAGAAGTGTCTTCCTATCCACCAGTCTAATTTGGGATGGCTGTCTCCTGTATGGAGTGTGTTCCTACCTACTGGTGGCACAAATGGGAGCCTAATAATCTAATGGAGGCACTTTCACTATTTGGAGTCTAACATGTTTGTGCTTTGAAGGGATTTATGGCCGGGAGAAGTCATCATGGCGGTCTGGACCAGATGGAGAAAGAAAAGAGAAAGAGAATGACTCATCAGATAATACGTCACCTGTAAATCACTAAATGTAACTGCTCTATAATAACTTGTACGGCTGCAGAGCCTGTGTACAACTGCTGTCTACCACTATATGGTCACTGTATGGTGGTAATAGCTGTTTTATAATGGTTTATATTCAGTAACAGTACAATGGTATTATTCAAACCGTTTATGGTGGTGATATGTGGTCAGGATGTGGTGGTGTTATTTGGTCCTTGTATATTGTTGTTATTGGAATTATTTGTCTTATAGTAACATTACAGTAGTATTAGTCACTAATGGTAGTGGTATGTGGGGTATTATTTGGTCTTCGGTATTTGTTCTTTGGGTATTGTTGTTATTGGAATTATTGGTCTTGGTATACTGGTTTGATCAGTTATATTATGATGGTATTAGTCCCTATATAATGGTAATAATGTGGCCCTTGTACTGACACCCACAGAATACAGATAACATGTCAATTAAACTGTTCAGCATAAACTCCAACAAAAACTAAACCCATAAAACAGAAGGCAAAATTGCATTTTTTTCTGTTCACTCCACAACATTTTTTTTTGAGGGGGGCAAGAGGGAACAGATGCTTTGGCTAAATAACTTGTTTTTTTGGCCCCTTTTGAAATTAATTTTATTCTACTGGACGATTCCTTTTAATAGAAATAATTTTCTGCAGCACACTACACCACAAACATCCGCCATACCAAGTAGGGAACCTGTTGTTGAAAAGTATTGGTCCACAGACTATGTCTGGGAGTAGGGGGGCCCAAGCTGAAGTCTTGCACCCAGGCCCATGAGTCTTTAGCTAAACCCCTGATGCTGCCAGTATTGTTGCATAGGTTAAAGAGGTGGGGGCAGCCTGTTAGTGCTCAGACCATACACCGCACACTACATAAAATTGGTCTGCACAGTTGTTGACCTAGAAAGAAGCCTCTTCTAAAGATGATGCACGCAAACAGTTTGCTGAAGACAAGCAGACTAAGGGAATGGATTACTGGAATCAGGATAAACTTATTTGGTTCAGATGGTGTCAAGCGTGTGTGGCGACAACTATGTGAGGAGTACAATGACAACTGTGACTTGTCTACAGTCAAGCATGGTTATGGAAGTGTCAGGGTTTAGGGCTGCATGATAACTGCTGGCTGTGAGGAGCTACAGTTCATTGACGGAATCATGCATGCCAACATGTACTGTGACATACTGAAGTAGACCATGATCCCCTCCCTTTGGAAACTGGACCACAGGGCAGTATTCCAATATGATAATGACCTCAAACACACCTCCAAGATGACCATTGCCTTGCTAAAGAAAATGAGGATAATGGTTTTGGGCTGGCCAAGCAGGTCTCCTGACCTAAATCCTATTGAGCATCTGTGGGGCCTCCTCAAATGGAATGTGAAGGAGCACAAGGTTTCCAACATCCCCCAGCTTCCTGATATTGTCATGGAGGAGAGGAAGAGGATTCCAATGGCTGCAACCCCTGAAGCTTTAGTGAACTCCGTTCCCAAGAGAGTTAAGACAGTGCTGAAAAATAATGGTGCTGCACAAAATATTGACACTTTGGGCACTTAGAAGTGTTCTCACTTTTGTTGTCAGCGGTTTAGACATTGATAGTTGTGTGTTGAGTTATTTTGAGTGCACACACAATTTACACTGTTATACAACTATACACTGACTACTTTAAATTGTATCAAAGTGTCATATCTTCAATGTTGTCCAATGAAAAGATTTAATACAATATTTACAAAAATGTGAGGGGTGTATTCACTGTTGTGAGTTACTGTATTAGATAGAAGCCTTATAATTTCATCTACTATCAATTTTTGTGTGGCGGTGACAGGTACTCTTTAAATCTTAAAATGTTTGATGTCCATGTACTGCAAAAGAAAAAAATCTTAAATATTGAATGCTATTATTACAGTAGGTTGCAAAGTATTCATACCATTTGAACTGTTCCTCATTTTTAAGTGTTAGGGCTTGTTCACACGACGTTTTGGATCCGTTTTGGATGCATTTTACGGATCCGTTTTTAACCTGCGAAAACTGGATGCAAACTGCATCCAAAAAGTGAATCCAGAAAATGCAACAGCTGATCCTTTTTTGGATGCGTATTCGATGTGTTTTGCATGCGTTTTACGGATCCGTTTTTTCAATGCTTTATTTAAATCAACCTATCAAACTGGTACCTGTCCACTTACCCGTCGGCGCTCCAGTGCACGCTGATCCTGTCTTTCCCGGCCACCGCGCGCGCGACGGCTGGTCTGGATTTAAAGGGCCAGCGTCCCGGTAATTGGTGTGCTTGGTGTGCTTTACCTAGTCTAGAGAGTGTTGGAAGTCCTGTCTGATTATCCGTGTACCAGTCCGTCCGCTACGTTTCCTGACCTTGCCTGTTTGCCGCCTGCCCTGACCGTCTGCCCGTCTCTGACCACGAACCTCTGCCTCCTGCCCTGACCTTCTGCCTGTCCCCGACTACGCCTCTGGATTACGATTCTGTACCACGCAATACCCCGGCCGCCATCGCAAGCAAGTCATGTCAGGGGTAGCGACCTGGTAGCCTCACGCCGCAGCAAGTCCATCCCACTTTCCCAGCGGGCTTTTGGTGAAAAACCGGGGGAAAAACTTAGACCTGCTCCCCGGGGGGTTTTACGTTTTTTTCGGGTTTGCGGGGGTCCGGGCGAACCCAAACCGGGTACCCTGACAGTACAACCCGGGGCCATGGTTTCCCCCAAGGTACCCTTGCCGGTTCTCCGGGATCACGACCTGTCCCCCACAGTCCCCAGCGAAATTGACAAACTTCCGCCGGGCTCCCGGGCCCTCCTCGCCAGCACCATTTTGGGGGCCTGCAGCCAGGACCCCTTTCTTTTCCTGCCCCGGGGGAATCTTCGCTGCTTTTTCCCCGCCCCCTTTCCACCATAAATGGAGACCCAAAAAAATTGCAGAGGCTTAAATCAGTCCTGTTTCCATCCACATCGAGATGCGGGGGGAAACCAATTCCCTACCGAACGGGCAAAAGGGGGCCTTCAAAAATTAGCCTCCTAAGGGGGCCGAAAGCTCGGGCCCGGGGGCCAGTCCGTATGGGACCGGGGAGACCCTGTTGACGGCGAAACTAAAAAGCTTTCCCTCCGGGGGTTTCGCCCCCTTTTTCGAGGAACCGGGCCCGGCACCACCCCCCCGCTCCCCAAAAGCTCTGCCCCTTTTCGGCAAACTCCATTTGGGGCTTCACTTTTTCCGGAATTCCGAAACCCCCTTTGGCCTCTGAGCGGGAAATGGAATTTTAACGAGGCTTTGGTGGAAAACTTTCGGGAAAGGGCCCTTTGGCCGGGCCATATTAAAGATGATCTCACTGCCCCGGGACCCCTCCCTTCCCCACTCTGGACAAAACTGTTTCCCGTTTGGGGTTTCCCCCGGAAATTGATATTGGGTTTGCGGAGAAAAAAACAAGAGCTCCGCCCCCAAACGGGGGGGTTGCTGTGGCGGTTTTTTGGCCCCACCTAAATTGGGGGACTGTTCGGGGCGCCCGGGAAACCCCCGCCCCCTTAGGGCTCGCGGGAGGGGCCCACCCCCGGGTGTCAGCCCCGGCCTCTTTTTCGTTTTAAACCTTTCCCGAAACTCTTTTGGAATTTCCCCGGGACACCCCTTTCAAGCCACCCCCTTTCCTTAAATTGGGGGCCCCGCGGGAAATTTTGTAAACCCCAAGTTTCTGGTCCCCAAAATTTTCCCGTCTCCCGGTAAACCCCTCTAAAAAAAAACCCTTTTTCGTTTCCCCTTCTTTGGCGAATCCCCTTAAACGCTATTCGGGTTCTGAAACAGCGCACCTCACTTGCAGATAGGCGCTCTCCACAAAGAGATTTTTAAAAACTGCGGGTTTTTCGGGCCTTCGCCCCTTTTTCGGAACCCTCCTGGCCCTTTCCTTTTTGGAAAGGGAAAAAAGCTCCGACCTTGGATTGGAACAAAGGGGAAAAAATTTTAATCTTTTGGGGGTCCCATGTCCCACTCACAATGCCTTCCGGTTTTTCCCGTTCTCCCCCCGGCCCGCCTCTGTAAAGTCAAAACAAGCCCTTTTCCTTTTGTTCGGGTCTGCCCACCCGTACCCCGGATTTTGCCGGCATCTTTTCTAAAAGGGGCAGGCCAAAAACTCGCCACCGCACCCGGCCGTTTTCTTTTGGGCCCCTATTGACCGAAACCCCGGTACAAACCCTCCCCGAGGAAAGAGCCCTATCCTTTTTCCGCCCCGGGGGAAAACTAAGGCTATGTCAAAAGTAAAACCCCGGGAAACCTCTTAAGGGTTTTCAAACGCAAGTTTTTTCTTGCCCCCCGGGGTCCGGCTTCTTTCTTCTTTGAAAAAAAGATGGAAACTCTAAACCCTGGCACCCGATTATGGGGGACTTAATAAAATTATAAAAAAATGGGAAACCCAATGCCTCTGACCCTCGGACCCGCCTGTGGGTCAAAAAATTTTTTTTTCCAATTTTGGAAACTTCCCGGGGAAAAAACATTTTTAAATATCCGGGAAGGCGACCGAGTGGAAAAGGGGCCCTTAATACCAGAAAATGGCCCCCTTTTTGAAAAATCGGGTTCGGGCCTTTGGGCCCTCGCAACGCCCGGGGGTTTTTCCCAGAATTTCCGAAAATGAGATCTCCGCGATCTCCTCAAACGTCGGGTTTTTAATCGTTTCCCCATAAATGACATCCAATTTTCTCTCCAGTTCAAAAAGACTCACCCCCCCATCCGCCAGGTGCTCAAACGCTCCGGGACCCCCCATTTATATCCCAAAACTGGAAAATTTGCCTGTTTAAAACGCACCTCTTTTTGCCCCCCGGGGGAAACTTTTCGTTTTCAGATAAAGGGCCCTCCAGAGGGTCCCTCTAAGCGGGCTGCAGTCTTACAGGGGCCTCGACCCGGGGGGCCTTCTTTGGCTATCCAACTTTTCGGGGTTTTGGGGCGAATTTTTTTACAGACATTTTTATTCCCATTTTCTCCATCCCTCCGGGGCCCCGCTGGTGGCAATTTAAACAAAGAAAAATCCAAACCCCCCCAAATCCGGGCCCTTTCCGAAGCTCAAGAACCCTTTTTGACGCCTCAAATCTGCATTTGCTTCACTCCGTTCTTATCCCCCGGGAAAAACGCAGTGTCCTATCGTCCTTGAAGGGGGAACCCTCCCCAGTGGGGGGCAGGGGGCCGGTCCTCTTACAGAATTCGGGCCCCCGGAAAACTGCGTATTTGCGTTTTTTTTTTTCTCTAAGACCTTCCCCTCCAGCCGAGAAAAAATTTTTTCGTTTGGGGGGAAACCGTAAAATTATTTGGCCATAAAGTTGGCCCTAAAGAAGGGCCCGGGCTTTTTCTGGAGGGGCCCCCCATCCCATCGAAATTTTTAAACGGATCACAAAAACCCCCCTTTTTATCTCCAGCCCCGCTAAACCCAAAAAAAATCCTCGACACCAGGGGGGGTCCCTCTTCTTTTTCCCCCCTTTTTACTTTTTTCCCTTTACTTTCGGCCAGCTGAGAAGAACTCACGGCGATTTCCCTTTTTTAGATCCCCCCGGCCCCGTGGGCCCGAACCGGGCCCTTTTTAAAGCACATAAAATTTCCCCCAGAAAAGTCCCCCTCCCCGGGGGGGCCCCGTTTGGGTTAAACATCTAGGGGGAAAACCCACAACCTGCCAATGCGGCCTCGTATTTTGAAAATGGGGGGCACTCTTCCCCGAACCCGCCCTTGGGCCCCCTGGAGTGCATAAGTCCTTCAATAATCTCTCCAATATTGGGGGCCCCCCTCGCTCAAGATTTAGAGACCTTTTGTCCTGGCCTGCACTTCCTGTTCCCGTAACAAAGTCCCCCGCCTCAACCCCCGGGTCTGCTGCCCTCCCCCGGGCCCAAAAAAACCCCGGTCCCATATTTCCCCTGGGGCCCTTTGTTTCCCCAACCTCCCCCGGGCCCCCTCGGGTAAAACGGTCCCTTTGGGGGGTTACCGATAGGTTCTCCCAAAAATGGCTCATTTTTGTCCCTCTAACCCGGGGTTTTCCCTCCCCTCATCAGGTTTGGCCCCAAAAACTTTTCCCCCAAAGTTTTTCCGGGTACATGGGGTCCCGTTACATATCGTTCCCCCGGGTAGGGGGGGGCCATTTTTTTTTTCAAAATTATTGGGGGGCTCTGTGTGCTCAGTTTAAAGGTTTTACTGACTTCCCCGTCGGCATACCCCCCCTCAAACCAATGGGCAGGTAGAGAAAAAGGGGTTAAAAACAAGTTTTTTTTCACCTACCTGCGGAAAATTTTGTATCCGCCCCGTCAGGGTAACTGGGTTTTACCTCCCCCCCTGTGGCGGAATTTTTTGGGAAAAAAATTCCTTAGACCCCAAAAGTCCGCTGGGGCCCCCCCCTTTTTTATTTGTTTGGGCACTTCCCCGCCCCCCTCTCCCTCTGGGGCCCCCCCCGTGGCACGTTTCCTGCCCCCTGGATGCCCAAGTACGGGACATCAAATCCCCCTTGGCCAAATTTACACGACAGCCCTTCTACGGGGGCATCCACTTTTCAACCAAAGTCCCCCGGCCGACAGGTACCGGAGAAACCCCCGCCCATAATTTAAACCGGGGGGTAGGGTTTGGTTTTCTGTTCAAGGTTTCCCCCCTTTTCAAGTTTTGGGCCCCAAGTTTTTGGGGCCCTTTTTTTTGGAAAGTTCTTCGGCAACTAAAAACCCCACCCCCTACAAACTCCCTTGCCTTTCCACCGCGTGTCCCTGCCTTCCATATCTCCCCTTTCCCCAACCTGTGGGGCGAATCCTTCTTTCCCCTGGATTGGGCCCCCGCCTTCCCCCCCGTGGGCCGACTCTGATAACAACTTTTAGGTCAAGGAGGGGCTTGGGGGAGAAAAAGTGAGGGGGAAGGGGGTTCTTTTCTTATTGATTGGAAGGGGTTTTTAAACCGGGGGAGCGTTTTGGGGAACCCGGGCCAACCCCGTCCACCCCGACCCCCTCTCTAGGGTTTCCCCAAAAAATAGGGGGAGACCTAAGGGGGGGGGGTACTGAAAGGGGGCTGGCGCGAGCGGGCCCTTTCCTCCCCCCGGCCCCCCCCGTGCCCCCCAGGGGTCCCGGGACGGGGGACCGGCTGCCCTGAAACCCTCCCCCTAAATGCCCGGGTCCCCGGGGGCCCTTTGACTTACTCTTCCCGCGCTCCGGAGACGCTGAACCTGTCTGTCCTGGGGCCCCCCGCGCGTTTCCCCCCCGGCTGCACGGCGTGCGCGCGAAGGCTGGTCGGATTTAAAAGGGGCCCCGGGGCCCGGTAAAAAGTTCCCCTTGCCGGGCGCTGGTTTCCAAATTTAAAAGGGGTACAAAAACCCCCCGCACTCCGCCATTCCCTTGTGTTTCTTTCACCAATTTTAGGGATGTTGGAAAAAATTCCTGTCCGAAAATTTCCCTTTTTTAAAAACCAATTTCCAATTTCCCCTACGTTTTCCGACCCTTTTCCCGTTTTTCCGCCTGCCCAACCCCACCGTCCCCGTCTCTTACTACAAAACCCCCTGCCGGCCTTTTTCCCCCCACCTTTTGGGCCGGCCCCGGGCTTGCCTCTGGAAAATTAAAGATTCTGTATCCCCAAACAATAACCCCCGGCCGCCATCGCAAGCAAAGTTAAAATCAGGGGTTTAGACCGGTTTCCTCACGCCGCAGCAAGTCCACCCCCCTTTGCAGCGGGCTCTGGTTTAATAAACCGGGGGCTACTTAGACCCCCGCCCCTGGGCGTGGGTTACCATTCATCTTTGCTTGCGGTGGTCCAGCAAAACCAAACCAATACCTGTGACAGTTTATTACATTTTTTTTAGTATTGTTCGAACTCTCTTATCACAAAGTTTTTTTACACTCCTCTTTTGATTTTTACTTTGCCCGTATTTAAACAGGTTTTTTGGTTTTTTCCACCTTTTTTCAGGGTGGGGAAATTTCTGGTTTCGGTGAAACATGTTACCAAGCTTTTAGTGTTTGTGTTTATATACACTTTCATCTTTATTTTTCACATCACATGTTAGTTATTAATAACCATTTTTTTTTTAATAATTTATTATTTGCCTTTGAACCCCCGTAGCCTTTTTTAACTATAATTCAGACCCCAATTTAAAACAATGTTTAATCCGCTTTAAAAAGCGTCCATATGCATTTATGGACACTTTCCCCTTTTTCCCAAATGGGATACAGAGCAAACCTTTTCAATCACTTTTAATTGGGTGGGGGCAGCAGTACTTTCAGTTTTTACTTTTTAAAATTCGCCTAAATCAGAAAATTTAGTGGGCAAAAAATAAAAAACCTTTATACAAAGTTTAAACCTTTTCTCCCTCTTTCACATCCTTTCCCCTGAATAGGTAGCAAAAATCACCTGCACAGATTCCATTTAAGTAAAATAGAAAGATAATTTTGGAAATGAAAGCCCGTTTTTTAGTAAACCCCAACCCTTTAAAATTTTGTGTAACAAATACAACATGCTTTGTAACATGACTCAAGTGATTTTTTTATGTGTTGCTCTTTTGTTTCAAGAGCAGTCCTCTTGACTGCATCTTCTGTTTAAATTATAACACTTCCAGTCTCAATTACCGTGCAGTCTTTTACTCCTAACAGACCTATTCAAGTCAAAGATGATAATTCCACTAGGAGATTTTGTTAGATCAATATTCCTGGACGATTTAGGCTTCAAGGGGAAAGGCCATATTACAATGCCTTTCTATTAGAAAGGCCCCCTAGATTATCCTATTGCTGAGACAGCTATTGATCAACAAGAAATTGCTAGGAAACTTGTCAGCAAGTGTTGGATTTCTCTATAGCCCCAACACAGGAGAAATGAAGCATTAGGTAGTTACCATTAAAATCAATGAGTTGTCCATATAATACTTGACCTTGCTAGTTTCTGTAAAGCTCTAACAATATAAAACAAATGGTAATGGCCACTCGCTAATTTAGTAACAGACGAATGGAACAGTGCAGAATTCTAAGGCACAGTACTTCAAAAGTATTTCATGGACAATGCAGTATTTTACAAAACAGACCCAGCAGGAGACCTAGTAAGTCCTGTTTAGAAAAAAAATAATACAGATGTAAATTTACTTATTTTGTAGGATATTGCATTGGTTAAAGAGCAAAGAAGGAATGCCACACTGGTTTGTATGGAAGAGACCATACTCTTAGTTGTTGATAATAAGGATTTCTTCAAAAATAAATTGGATGTGGAACTGGAAAAAGAATGTCAATGCCGTTTTGAATATTTCAGGTACGTGTATTGAACGTGTATTTTACTAATAGAATGGCTATTAAAATGGAACAATTTTCTTGACATCTCAGTTGATGGCTCTATATAGCAGCAGCCCAGATAACCCCCACCACACCTGATATTGGGGCTATTTGGGACCTTGTGGATGCAGGATTTTTTTGTACCCTGTCTTATGAGAAACTATTTTTATTTTTTCTGTCGAAGTACAGTAGCTGTAAGGATTTCCTTTTTCATAAACAGGTTGTATTTTTTACCAGCAGTATTTTGGAGTGCATATGTTTTGAAAAATGTTATTAAGAGGTGACAGAGTAAGATAGCCACTGAGAAATAACACAGCATGGATGTTCTGCAAATAGGTATTTGTTGTGCTTTAGACTTCTGTTCTTCAATCTCCTGGGCACAGGGCTGCCACAAGTAATTTCAGTTTCCTGTACTGTACATCTAAAGCATCTGAGTCCATTGCCCATTACCAGTTCTTATTTTGCACGATATTAGCTGCCCCTTTTTTCTTTAAATTTGATTAAGGCCCCCGACAGGAGTACTGCCCTGATGACGCCCTGTCTGGGCATGAGCAATTCCCTGCACAACTGTTACATACATTCCTCACCTTGTACATACAGGGCGACATGTATGAACGGGCTTTACGCCTGTTTTCTGGCGTACACTGCGCCTCCCAGCCCGAATCCCGCTGTCGGACGCAGCGTTCGCCACTTTCGGCTGCGGTCCGCATTAAGGGGCGGGCAGTGGGCGGGCAGTGGGCGCGGTGGGACGCGGTGTAGGCGTTCCGGGGCGGGACGCGGCGCGCTCGTATAGTCCGAGGCATGTACCATCGCGGCTCGCCAAATCGCGGCGCTCGGCAGCTCCGACAGGCAGACCAGGTTTTTTTTGGTCTAAATCCTCCGGCAGAGGCGAAGTGAAGCAGGATCCGAACATGCGAGGAAGCGGATCGAAGATCGCGACAGAAATCTCGGCGCTCCACTCCGACAAGCAGAATTGGTCGAAATGCTCCGGCGGAGGCGAAATGAAGCAAGAACGGAGCATGCGAGGAAGCAGATCGAAGATCGCGACAGAAATCTGGGCGCTCCGCTCCGTGCAGCAGGAGTATGAATAGGAAAAAATCGCCTTTATAAAGGCGGAAAACAGTGTCAGAAGAGAGCTGCACATAAAAAATACACATAATAAAAAAAAAACATCACAATGTTTATGCTCCTAATCAGGGGCAGGTCTCCTTCTTATTGAAAGTCCTGGACATGTTGCATTCTCATGCGCAGGGCACTTTACTTTTTTGTGGAGATTTTAATCTCACTTTAGACCCCGTTTTGGACAACTCCTCAGGTCGCTCTTCCATAGCCTATTCGGCCATTAAGAAAGTCAAACGGGCTCTTCTTAGGTTCCAGCTCTGTGATGGATGGCGGATGCAACATCCCCAGGACAAGGACTATAGTTTTTACTCCCACCCTCACAATACCTACAGTCGGATCGACTATGTCCTTTTGCAGCACGCTGCCCTTCCATGGTTGAGATCCACGTCAATCGGCGGTGTTCTGTGGTCCGATCATGCGCCAGTGTTTACCTCCTTTCACTTGCCCACTTCATCAGCGCAGATCAAATCCTGGCGACTGAATGAATCCTTATTGGCTGACTCGGTCTGTCTGGCGGACTTGCAGCGGACCATTGAACACTTCCTCTCAGACCATGAACGTGATCCCACACCTCCCACAATAAAGTGGGAAGCCTTGAAATGTGTGCTGAGAAGGCACCTTAATCAAACATGGAGTCGGTTTGAAAAGGGCCCGTACTGCTACCATTGCGGCGGCTTTGCAGAGGGTGACCTCCCTAGAACTACAGCATAAGCAGGCTCTTTCCGCCTCGGTACTGCGGGAACTGGTGGAGGCGAGGCTAGAAGTCCGACGGCTCTTTGAGTCTGCGTGGGGTAAGCTTATTCAGACCCAGAGGAGTAAATTTTATGAGTACGGGAACAAGAGTGGTTACCTGCTTGCCAAAGCCTCCAGGGACCAAATGACGGCCTCCTTTATTCCTAGCATCAGGACACATTCGGGCGCCACGGTGCATACGTCTAGGGAGATAGCGGAGGAGTTCCATGCCTTTTACTCCAAACTCTATCACCTGCCCGCTGTTCCCCCTATGGGTCCACAGGCGCTACCAGGGCCCCCAGCGGCTTTTCGGACTTTGTCTACAGAAACGATTCAGGAGATGGAGAACCCGTTCTCAAGTGACGAGTTGGTCGCGGTCATTAGGGACCTACCGGGGGGGAAAAGCCCAGGGCCTGACGGCCTCACAGCCGCCTTTTTCAAGTCCTTGGCGCCCGCTCTCATCCCAGTGATGCTCCAAACCTACAACGCCATTTCCTCGTCGGTGCATTTCCCACCAGATGCTACTAGGGCCCACGTCACGGTTATCCCTAAGCCTGGCAAAGACCCCCAGGACTGTGGGAGCTATCGCCCAATATCTCTCTTAAACGTAGACCTAAAAATTTACGCTAAACTCCTGGCTAATCGTTTAAATAATCTCTTGCCCTCCCTTATTCATCCTGACCAGGTCGGTTTCGTGCCCGGGAGGGAGGCACGGGACAATACTCTAAAAACGCTGGATCTGATCCAGTACGCGCATTCTCGGAAGATTCCATTGATGGTCCTGTCCTTAGACGCAGAGAAGGCGTTTGACAGGATATCTTGGGATTCTCTAGCCTCCACCCTGCGTCATGTCGGACTGGGCCCGGTCTTTACGGCTAAGGTCATGGCCCTTTATGACAATCCATCAGCTAGAATTAAAATTAACGGATCTTTGTCTGAGGTCTTCGAGATTCGAAATGGTACTAGACAGGGTTGTCCGCTATCGCCGTTACTATATGTACTTGTTATGGAACATCTGATGGAGGCTATCCGATCCAACCCGGACATCAAGGGGATTACGATAGGGGAACGCGAGTTTAAATGTTCCGCATTTGCAGATGACCTCCTCATTTATTTGCGAGACCCACATACCTCGCTTCCCTCTCTGATGTCTGAGTTGGCACGCTTCTCTCAATGGTCTAATTACAAGATCAATCTTTCCAAATCGGAGGCTATGAGTGTCTCACTGGACAAGGCGGTGGTGGACTCCCTTAAAAGTAACTTTCCTTTCTCTTGGCCCCCGAAAGGCATTTCTTATCTAGGAATTCAGATCCCAGTGAGCTTGACTCACTTATTTGATGTCAATTTCTTACCTCTCCTTACTAAAATCTCGTCCTTACTAGCCAATTGGGGTCGAAGGGACTTCTCTTGGTTCGGCAGGATGAATGTCTTGAAAATGTCAATCCTCCCGAAGTTACTCTACTTATTTCAGACGTTACCGATCGCTATCCCCACATCGTTCTGGATTAGACTCCAGCGATGTTTCAGTGACTTTATCTGGGGTACTAGTCGCCCGAGAATTCGTAGGGAACTCCTGACTCGTCCCAAGACTGCCGGTGGAGTGGGCCTACCCGACTGTAGACTTTACTACCTAGCAGCTGCCTACACTAGATTTCTGGATCTTATCCATGTATCACGGAACAAACTGTGGGTGTACATTGCACAAGCTGTGAGCCCCTACTCTCTGATCTCTCTGCCCTGGGCCCCAAACACTGAGGTCTTGGAGTCAACCACCTTGTCTCTCACCGCGGCTTGTACGTTGGCTGTGATAAGGCGTCCCAAGTCTTCAGAAGTCCTGTTGGACCTGAAGGGCCCATTAATCCCGGTCACGGACAACCCTTTATTTCCCCCGGGGAAATCTAGTAACTCCTTCCTAGGCAGGCTTAAAACCACACCCCTCCTTGTAAAAGATATCCACGATAGGGGTCTTCTCCGTCCGCTAGCTGACCTATTGGGAGCTGGCCCCACATCCCCCAAGCATCATTATGAGTATGTCCAGCTTCGGCACTTCTTTGTTTCCTCTATCAGGAATCTTGATTATAACAGACCTCTGAACTCATTTGAGAAACTTTGTGTCCAACAGGATACGCCTAGACATGCTATTTCCTTGATCCATAAACTTTTGATTGCGCCGGGGGCACTACCTCTCCCTTCCTATTGTAGAACTTGGGAACGGGAACTTCAAAAATCCTTCTCGATGGCCCAATGGGACAAATGTTTCACCCTCACACACAAGGCAGTTATAGCATGTAAGGCACAGGAGACGAGTTATAAGATCTTGTCTCGTTGGTATAGGGTTCCGGCCCAACTCCACAAGTGGTACCCCAATGCTCCGGATGTCTGTTGGAGATGTAACAAAGAGGTCGGAACTATGACACATATCTGGTGGGGATGTGGGGCCTTGCAGGACTTTTGGAAAAGGGTCCTGCAGGCCATTCAGGATTGTACGGGGGTCATTGTCCCGAACACTCCAGAGGCTGTGCTACTCTTTATGCTCAACTTCTCTGTTGGGACATATAAAAAATCATTGACAAGACATCTCCTCCAGGCAGCCAAAACGATAATCCCGCGTAAGTGGAAGCAAACCGTTCCCCCCTCAGTGTTGGAGTGGATGGAGGAGGTAGCCTCCACATACCGTATGGAGGAATTGATAGCACATACTCCTGAGGAAACAGGGAAGTTTTTGAGGACGTGGAACCCTTGGATATTGTATAAGGCTTCCCCTGGGTTTAGGGCTCTGGCGTGAGTGGCAGTTCGAGGGTGAAGCTTGGACCCTGGCGTTGAAAATTGGGGGGGGATCTGTGACCCCCTTGAGTCTCCATCTTTGTGTCACACCAGCTGTCACCCTTCCCGGGTTCCTGCCGAGCCCAGCACTCTCCTTTCCCTTGTCCCTTTTCTGTACTGTTTTGTCTTATTATTATTTCCTCTTTATTTTGGTTGGATAGAGTAGGTCAAATTATCTTAGATCATGCAGTGAGATCCGAGTTGGGGAAGATTCTCAGCTGGAATGTGACATGCTGTATGCTTTCTATTGCTCTATTTACCAAGGTTTTATATATATATTTGACACAGGTACCGACTGGTTCCTGTTCCTTATGCCTATTTCATACGCTTATGGTACTTGTATTATTTGTATTGTTAAAAGAAAATGTTAATAAAAATTTAAATTTGAAAAAAAAAAAAAAACATCACTTTTCTAAACTCTAGAACGGTGCAATATCAACAAATATGATATTGCAAATTGCCGGGAAAGACAGTAATTCAAAATCTGAAACCTATTCTCATTGGTCGGCAGAAACCGGCCAATCAGAATAGGAGCAACAGTGAACCATTAAAAGCTATGGGGAAGAATTGACCAATCAAAATCCCCGGCGAGATAGTTCAAAATACAGTAAAAATGCTGAAAAGAGCTGATTGGTTGAGCTAGCGGGGTCTCGGCTATCTCAGCCAATCAGAATAGGAGCGACAAAGTCCCATTCTAGCCTATGGAGAAGTGTAGACCAATCAGAATCCAGGGCGGGATAATTCCAAATACAGTAAAAAGACAGAAAAGAGCTTATTGGCTGAGCTAGTGGGGGCTTGGCTATCCCAGCCAATCAGAGCACGAGCTACTTCTCCCATTATACTCTATGGAGAGATGAGCGCACTCAAATCTCGCCGCTCAGCGCCGCACGGCATGAAGTATTAATAAAAAAATTATTTTTATACAGTGTAAAACATTCTCAGATAAAGACCAGAACACTTCTTTAAAAATAAAGCAGTTAAAAACCCGAACAGCGCGTTTGTCGCCGAGATCGGCGCTACATAGGGAATTGCAATAGAGAGAATTGCCGGGAAAGACAGTAATTCAAATGTTTAAAGCTATTCTCATTGGTCGGCATAAACCAGCCAATCAGAATAGGAGCGACAATGTCCCATTAGATCCTATGGAGGAGAATTGACCAATCAGAATAGGAGCGACAGTGGCCCATTCTATCCTATGGAGAAAAATGGACCAATCATATTCAAAGGCGGGACAGTTCAAAATACAGTAAAAGGCAGAAACGAGCTGATTGGTTGAAGCAGCGGGGGCTCGTCCAGCTTAGCCAATCAGAGCGCGAGCTGCTTTCTCATAGAGTTCTATGGGGAATCGAAATTTAAAAGAGGCGCCGTAATTTGGACCAATGGGAGAGCGAGCGACGCTCCTATGGGTTTTCTAATGCAATCTGGTATAAAACTGTACATGGCTGAAATCAAATTATAACACTACAGAAGTTGTGCCGATGTGTATATAAAAGGAATCCTAATATGTGGCTAACGAAATAAAAATTTGAAATCAAGAAAAACATGCTTATTTCTTTATTTTCGATGCACCCATACTATTGATCCTTGGCTAACGAAAATAAAGAAATAAACATGATTTTATGGCCTTTTTTTTTTTTTTTGGTTATCCACATATTAGTATTCGTTGTATATACACATCGGTACAACTTCTGTAGTGTTATAATTTGATTTCAGCCATGTACACTTTTATACCAGATTGCATTAGAAAACCCATAGGAGCGTCGCTCGCTCTCCCATTGGTCCAAATTACGGCGCCTCTTTTAAATTTCGATTCCCCATAGAACTCTATGAGAAAGCAGCTCGCACTCTGATTGGCTAAGCTGGACGAGCCCCCGCTGCTTCAACCAATGAGCTCGTTTCTGCCATTTTACTGTATTTTGAACTGTCCCGCCTTTGAATATGATTGGTCCATTTTTCTCCATAGGATAGAATGGGCCACTGTCGCTCCTATTCTGATTGGTCAATTCTCCTCCATAGGATATAATGGGACATTGTCGCTCTTATTCTGATTGGCTGGTTTATGCCGACCAATGAGAATAGCTTAAACAATTTGAATTACTGTATTTCCCGGCCATTTCCAATATCCTAATTATTGAATTAGGATATTGGAAAGTGATTTTGTTTTATGTAATTTTTATTTTTAATGTTTCAGCTCTTTTCCTGAGAATGTAGAACGCCTTTATAAAGGCGATTTTGGATTTATACTCCGCACCGACATGTGGAATGATTTCTCGCCGCTCCAGCCTGTCTCGCATCGGAACAGATTTTCGGCGCAGCGCCGCACAGCGCCCATGTCCCCGCACTGTGCCCCACGCACTGGCGAGGCGTGGCGGACTTTTCCCCGCATGTATGATCGCACTACCTCCGGCGGACAATCTCAGACGCAGCGCCGCACTTCGCCTCATTCCCGCACTGCGCCCCACGCACTGGCGAGGCGCGGCGGACTTTACATGATATGTATGAGCGCGGCCCGTCCCCGACATAAATCAGGCGCAGATTCCGCCGGGAAACTGGCGGAAAACGGCGCCTCGACCCGGCGAGCTTCATACATGTGGCCCACAGTGTCAAACTGGGGTGTCTTAGGCCCTCCTCATCTTGTACATGACTGCATATGATCTTTACACTCGGCCTCTGGCTTTTTTACCTTTCCCTGCCCTGCTCCTTGAAAAGCAGCCGCAGGCCTGTCATGCCTAGAGGTCCACCAAGCCCATGGGCCCAGTCCGAGTCTGTACATACAGTACATATCTGCTGTAATTGAAGCAAGTAAAAAAAACTGTGTGGCTCCCTTGTACTTTTTCTGTTGGACAACTTCTGTTGTATAATTACACTTATGTTGTAATTGCTGAGAATATTGGCACTATATTGTAGATTGTAAGCCTTCATGGGCAGGGTTCCCTCTGTACCTGTTGTTAGTCACAGATTGTCACTCTTGTAATTGTTTGACTTATGTTATGTATGTAACCCCCTGGAATGTACAGCGTCCTGGAATCAATGGCGCTCTAAAATATATAATAATAATAATATTTTACTTTAACTACTCATAAAGCAAATCATTTAACCTAATATATAAATGACCTCCATACTAATAGTTGAGCAAAACAAATATAAATTTCACCTTACCTAGAAGTAATATTTTACTGATTTGCTGCAAATATAAGGGACAAAAAGAAATTGTGGTCAATTCCTGATTCTCGTGTGCACTCAAGTACCATTAATATATAAGCAAGTAATGATTGAAGTAGATCCTTTAGGTTCCATCTCTGTGTGGAAACAAGCGTCCTCTTTTATATGTAAATCTAAACCACAATTTCTTTATATCTGTATTAGACTTAAATATGTATCCATCCTTCTATAACCAAAGAACAGATTCAATAAATGAATAAATCCATGATAAAAAACCAACATCCTGCAGAAGAATATTGCTTCCTAATCCTTCCCAATATGCTCCCGTCCTCGTCCCTCTTTGGCACCATTTAAGTATTTGAGGTGTAATAATATAACTCTGTTATCTGATAGATGTGCGGTAAATGTGTTATAAGGCTGGGTTCTCATGATATATTTTTACACGCATTTTGATGCATAAAATGGGTGTTCTATGTGCCATTTTATGCATCAAAATACATGTAAAAAGAATGCATGGAAACTGCATGGAAACACGTACCATTGGAACAATTTTTTTTTACACATCATGTGATACGTTACACAATAATTGAAAAAATGGGAGTAATGTTCAATTACCTGTGTGTTCTGTGTTGGGTATGTGCAGATAATGCATCAACAGCTAAGATGCAAATTATTGAATGGAGCTGATAAATGTCATAAAACACAGTAAAATCCATACGTAGAAAAAAGTAGATTATGTGACAGATATCCAAGGCTGTTGGATTTCTGCCACCTATTACCCATATCACAAGGCATTTTGGGAAAGGAGCTGAAAAGCTCAACTGCCCTCTGTTGGAAGTAACAAATTCTCAATTTGCTTTTGACCCAGTGTGTTTTTAGAAAGCAATAGGGATATTTAGCCAAGCCAGCATCACCCATCTGTATACAGCCATTTTGGGGTGTTTGCCCCTTGTCAGTACAGAGCAGAGTGATGCTGGCTTGGCTGAGTGGGAGGCAATGAGTGGCAATGAGAGATCTTCCCTTTCTGAGCCACTCATTGCCTCCCACTCGGCCAAGCCAGCATCGCTCTGCAGTGTACCGACGAGGGGCAAACACCCCGAAATGGCTGTATACAGATGGGTGGTGCTGGCTTGTGTAGCGAGTGGCGCCATGCTCCAGCCCACGGGCTGCAGGCACACCCGTGCCCCCTCTCTGGGGTTCCTGCTGGAGACGAGTAGTGCCGCTGGCTGCGGGACGGGCTGTGGGTGAACTCGCTCTGCATACTCACCAGACCGTGCTCCTGTCCCGTACGCACCCTCTGTCCTCTCTGGGATTCCTGCCGGGGACGGGTAGCGCCGCTGGCCGCAGGACGAGCTGCGGGAGCACTCGCTCTGAATACTCAAGCAGACCGTGCACCTGTCCTGTCCGTGCCCTCTGCCGACCGAGGCGCACGCGCCCGCTCCCTAGAGTAATTGGCTAATTGCTGGGCGCAGCCCCTATAGGTTCGTTCCACGGTACTTCTTTGCTGGATCTATGTTGCCTCATGCTTAAGAAAAAGCGTTCCTTAAGTGTGTTCTTGCCTTGTCGTGTACCCGACCTCTTGCTACGTTTCTCGACTCCGAATCTCTGCTGCCTGCTCTGACCTTCCTGCCTGCCCACGACTACGGTTCTTGTCTCACTATTCTGTACCTCACTGCACCTCCCAAGTTGGTCTGAATACACTTTCTGTCTTTATTATCAGCAATGGCAGGTTTTATACTTCTTTGTGTTAGTAAGATAAGAAGGCATCACATGGGTGTAGTTGTTAGTCTGTGATTGGTTACATCCTTATTTGGGAAATACTCCCTTTAGCTCAGCAATGTCCGCATCTTGGATGTAGTCCCGGAAGGAGGCTCCATTTTGGATTATACAGCAGTTATCTCTACAAGCATATTATGTAGCGGCCATTTTAGAAACACATAAATAAGGCAGATTTAGGGCTTGTTCACACGGAGTTTTCACTTCGTGTTACAAGTGCTTTAAGGATCCGTCTTGGGGTCCACTCTGTTGGTCCCCAAGACGGATATAACAATTAGCAGTGAGATTCTCACTGCTGTCTATGACGAACACAGATCCTTAAAGTGCTTGTAACACGGAGTGTAAACTCCGTGTGAACAAGCCCTCAACGTGCAGTGTGCAAAAGCATACGTGGTGTTATACTAGGTAATACATTAAAATGGAGACACAAAGGCTCACACGTACAACACTATTTTCCCCCACACAACACTGCCCTAACGACGGGCAGCATGAAATAGCTGCAGGTTTCCCGATCCCAACAATGTGGGTTTTACCCCGAAATGCTGCAGCGGTCCGGGTATGGTGAGATACTGCTGTGCCCAGGATAGATAAGTCCAATGTGAGACTTCTCCCCGCCCCATCAGCTTAACTCACAGCTCTCTCCAATTTTTGTCTATAAGGAGAGATCTGACAGGGCAGGGAGAAGCAATGTTTCGAGGTAAAACCCACATGTTTGGGATCAGGTAGCCTGCATCTATATCATGCTACCCATCGTTCGGGCAGCATAAAGTAGCTGACTGGTTCCCTTTAAGCATTTGCTAAAGGCATACAGTGGATGGGTAAGAAAATACTGATTATATATTTAGAGCGACATGTATGAAAATTGGCACCGACACACCAGATCTAAATTGATATAAAGGAGTGTAGAATGCTACAGTATGTATGAACTGGCTTGTATAGCATAAATAGCATATCTTGGTTGCATTCATAAGTGCCATGTTTAGTGCATAATGTGGCAAATTTTGGCATTCAAGTGTTTTTTTGGCTCAAAGCATGGCAGAAGAATTTTCGCAGCCCAATTCATACATGTTGCCGTTAGTCTCGCGGTTTGCTGCATCTATTATCTATCTACTACAGCTGGTTAAGGGGTAACTCAGATTTTTGTTTTGTACTCTAAATACTCATTAAGTCAATCATTCCAATGTATCAGTCCAATGCTTTTTCCTGTACCCAGATCTCTGGACTTATTCTCACACTGGCCATCTCCGCACATCAAAAATATTTCAGAAAGTTGCCAGACCAGCCAATATCTGTTTGACCAGTTAGTAATAAAGGATTCCAGTGAAAGTAACATGATTGCATTCATCACTGAGGTAAAAACAGTGTAGTAGAAGAAACAGAATTTTATGTATATTGGTTTATACTGCTCTTCCCTTTTAGATCTTATTCAAGTTTGGAAACAAAATAAAATTGGGTACTTTGTAATGTATCCGACCATTATTTTGTCTTAAAGAGTACCTTCAGACAAACCTCATGAAGTAACAGAAGAATATAATACAAACATTTTCTCAAATAAGCTTCATTAGGAAAACCAAAGCATTTCACCTGTATTTCAGTTTTTAAAAAAGCGCTGGCCCTTTACGACAGCTCTGAAGTCGGGCCAAGTCGGCACATGACAGCTTGATGGATGACTGTGATGACAGTTGAAAGTCCTTGAGCTGGGAGAGTCCACAGTGCAGGGGGGAGCCTGTACATCCTCATCATGTGCACACCAGCAGCAGTGTACTATAGATGCCTGTGTGCTATGGAGGAGGAGGCTGAAGCAACAGGTAAACTCTGTCACACTATTTCCTTAGGCTCTGCACCCACGCACAAAAAAATGCACTTTTTTCAGCGTTTTTCATTTTCTAAAAATGAAAAAACGACTGAAAACATCTCCCATAGACTTCTATTGTAAAAGCCTCCTGCTGTCTCCACTGAGCTTCTTTTTTCTGCTTGTTTTTTTACTGGTCGTATTTTATAATATGTTGTAAAAAACGCCAGAGCAGAAAATTTACTACAGGAGTCTGTGGAAAGCACCAGACATTTTTTTGCCGCGATTTTTCAATGAAAACTCACCCAGGAGATTAGTCCATCCTATAGTGGGTGTTACAGTTTATACTTTTTTTCAATTCTGCATACAGTGTTTGATATGTCCTCGTTCGTACCGTTTGTAATAAAGTGATCATGTTTTTATCGCTAACTTTTTTTGCGCAAGTCAAGATTTTTGCTCTAATGACACTAAATATAAGGTTTTTTTAAAGGATTTTGGCGCTATAATCCTTTTCTTGGAAAATTTTTTTTTGCTAATAAAGTTATCTCGCTTGTGAGGCAAAAAATACGTTTTTTTACGGATTTTGGCGCTAAAATGTTTTTTACAGATTTTGGTGCTGTTAAAGTTATCTCCATTTTGTTGATAAAAATACTTTTTTGGGGGGATTTTCGCACTATTAAAGTTCTCGCTTTTGTTGCTAAAAATATGTTTTTTGGAGCTAAAATACTTTTTTTTACGGATTTTAACGCTAAAACGCGTTTTTTAACGGATTTTGGCCCTATTAAAGTTATCTCGCTTTTGTCGCTAAAAATCCTTTTTTCTTACTGATTTAGGAGATAAATTTATTAGCGCCAAAATTCGTAAAAAGCCGGATTTTTAGCAGCAAAGCTAGATAACAGTAGCGCCAAAATCCATAAAAACATGGACTTTAGCGGCAAAATCTGTGAAAAAAATTATTTTTAGTGACAAAAGCGAGAACTCTATTAGTGCCAAGATCAGTAAACAAAAGTATTGTAGTGTCGAAATCCGTAAGAAAACAGATTTTTATCGGAAAAAGCGGCATAACTTTATTAGTGCCAAAATCTGTAAAAATAAGGAATTTAGAGCCAAAATCCATAAAAAAAACTAC
The DNA here is from genome assembly GCA_025379985.1 of Phyllomedusa bahiana. Lineage (NCBI taxonomy): Eukaryota > Metazoa > Chordata > Amphibia > Anura > Hylidae > Phyllomedusa > Phyllomedusa bahiana. The sequence continues at coordinate 85,984 of JAODAL010012218.1, forward strand.
TTTTGGCTACAAAAGCGAGATAATTTTACTAATGCCAAAATCCGTAAAACAACTACAAGATTCCATATAAATGCAATAATGTGCTTTCCATCACCTTTTGAAGGGTGGAGTTACATCCAATGGCTTAATTTATGCATACATTGAAAACCAGACTTGAAGACAAGCAACAAACGTGGGTAAAAGCCGCGCCAACAAACTGCCATTTTTTCAGCTGCTTTTGACAGGCAGTGGACAGTAAACTCAGTTTTTAGTATTTGGCTTTCAGGTCGTTTTTTGACAACTGCAGTGTAGACATAGCCTTAGTGTGCTGTGCCTGCTGTACTGTATGTTGTGAGAGACTCAGATGAACCTATACAAGCAGCTGTGCCCTCATCTACCCCTGCACAGTTGGTATCTCCCAACAGATTGTTAAGGATCTCCTGAGCTACAAAGTGAAAGTAAAACCTGTTTCCCTGTAAGACTGAGGGAAATCCTTTAAATTGCTAATTACATGTATTTGAGAAAAGTCTTATAATTTAATCTTCTATCAATTTTTGTGTGTTTGTATGGTAAATTTGGACTTCTCCTCGGCCTACCACCCGCAGTCTAATGGACAGGTGGAGCGGGTCAACCAGATCCTGCGTAATTACCTATGCCATTTTTTGTCAGCATTACAGGATGAATGGTCTAGCTTATTATCCTGGGCAGAATTTTGCTACAATTTCCTGGACTCCGAGTTGGCTGGCGCCTTGCCATTCTTTGTTGTTTACGGGTTACATCCCCATCCTCCCCTCCCACTGTCTTCTGCTTCCGACATCCCCGTTGTGATTACATTGGTCCGTGACCTAAAGACCATCTGGAGGGACACGCGGCAATCGTTGCAATGGCCCTCCGCTCAGATGAAGAAGCGAGCTGATAAGTATAGAAAGCCTTCTCTGACTTTTGCCCCTGGGGACAAAGTGTGGCTCTCTTCCAAGTATGTCCGCCTGAAGATTCCCAGCTACAAGCTGGGTCCCCGGTTCCTCGGCCCTTTTGAGATTCTGAAGAGGATTAGTCCAGTGGCCTATAAACTTCAGCTGCCGCCCACGATGCGGATTCCGAATTCTTTCCACGTCTCCTTGCTTAAACCGTGCGTCCTGAATCGCTTTGTCCAGAAGATCACACCTCCTTCCCCGAAGCTGATTCCTCTGATATCTTTGCTGTAAAGGAAATTCTGGCTATGAAGAAAGTCAGGAGGAGGCGATTCTTCCTTATTGATTGGAAAGGGTTCGGACCAGAGGAGAGCTCATGGGAGCCGGAGGACAACATCGTGGACCACACGCTTCTGCAGAGGTTCCTTCAGACCAGAAAAAGGAGGATACTATCACGGGTGCTCCTGCGGCTCACACTTTAAGCGCACGTGCGCATCCCTGCTCTCCCGGCGCGGGCGAGTGGCACCGCGGCTCGCATGTTGGGCTGCGGGTGCACTCGTGATCCACCATTCTCCTTACCTGACCGCGCTCCTGCTCTCCCCCGCTTCATTGCCGGATTGTGCGCGTGCTCCCGCACCCTAGGGCTCAAGCACGCCAGCTTTCTGTGATTTAAAGGGCCAGTGCGCCGGTAATTGGGCAATTGCAGGACGCTGTCCCTATATATTCTAGCCTCTTTCCCTTGGCATCCTTGCTGGATCTTTGGTGCTCCTTACCCTCAGTGAAAGCTCCGTAGTGTCTCTAGTGCCTTCCGTGGTCGCAGTCCTGTTTACGTCCATTTACGGTCCGCATAACACCACCGCCTGGCCTTTCCTGCTCGCCTGTCTGGTCGTCCGCTTGCCGTACCTCGGCTGCCGCCGTAAGCAGTTCGCGTCAGGGGTTGCGACCTGGTGGAATCCCGCTGCAGTAAGACCAACCCACTTTGCGGCAGGCTCTGGTGAACACCGGGACCCATTTAGATTCCGCTCCCTGGCATGGACTTCACCATCGCTTGCGGCAGTCCAGTGGATCCACTATCCCTACAGCGTGACAGTTCCCTACAGCGTTACAATGTGAAAAGGGGTTAAAAGACGGCACAGGGAATTTCCATATTTGGCAGCCTCTCATCTCCTCTTGATTAACAGATATATCTATTATCTGCATTGGCACAAAGAAAAGATCTTTAAAACTACCTCTCTGAGCTTGCAACAAGTCAAGCTGTGCTTAAAAAAAAGCCAGAGCTTGCGTTGAGTGGTGACCATTAAAACAAGATTTAACTTCTAAACAACATTTTTTCCAAAGTCACTTTTGTAATGTACTATTATTACATTTTCTGTGGGCATCCTTCAGTTTTACATCAGTTGTTTGATGACTTAAAGTTCATAAGTTATTTGAAACAGCTGTGTATCAAGCCCATGAGTTGACCAAAAGGGTTGAATTTTTTCAGAGCAGCCTTTAAGGTCGCACCCTCTTGGCCAAGCCTCCCAAAGCTTTTTAACATGAGGAAGGAAAGAACGGGTGAGGAGTGAGTCTGCAGTTCAGAGACAGAGAGAAAAAGTACAGGCATTTCTTTTGACATAATCCTAAACTTTGTTTGCATCCTAGTGAAACATTTATTCAAAGACTCTAGACTGTCTCTAATATTTATACAGTAGGGAAAAAAAGTATTTAGTCAGCCACCAATTGTGCCAGTTCTCAAACTTAAAAAAGAGAGGCCTATAATTGACATCATAGATAGACCTCAACTATGAGAGACAAAATGAGAAAACAAATCCCGAAAATCACATTGTCTGATTTGGAAAGAATTTATTTGCAAATTATGGTGGAAAATAAGTATTTGGTCACCTACAAACACGCAAGATTTCTGGCTCTCACAGACCTGTAACTTCTTCTTTAAAAGGATCCTCTGTCCTCCACTCATAACCTGTAGTAATGGCACCTGTTTAAAAGACACCTGTCCACAACCTCAAACAGTCACACTCCAAACTCCACTATGGTGAAGACCAAAGAGCTGTCGAAGGACACCAGAAACAAAACTGTAGCCCTGCATCAGGCGGGGAAGTCTGTATCTGCAATAGGCAAGCAGCTTGGTGTGAATAAATCAACGGTGGGAGCAATAATTAGAAAACGGAATACATACAAGACCACTGATAATCTCCCTCGATCTGGGGCTCCATGCAAGATCTCACCCCCTGAGGTTAAAATGATCATAAGAGCGTGAGCAAAAATCCCAGAACCACACGGGGGACCTAGTGAATGACCTGCAGAGAGCTGGGACCAACATAACAAAGGCTACCATTAGTAACACACTACGCCGCAAGAAACTCAGATCCTGCAGTGCCAGACGTGTCCCCCTTGTTAAGCCAGACTCCAGGGTGCAGAAACCTGCACCCACCAGCCCCCCACAGACGGTGATCAACAGTATTCTTTGCATACGCACTGATGCAGAAAAAGCTATCAATCTGTACGTGGGCAGAGTAAGCAGGACTTTCACTGTTACTTAAAAAGTCCGATCAAGATTTACTCTTCTTTTTACTCAGAAATCGTGCTATATGTCATAGACACCTACAGTGGGGAAATAAGTATTTGAAACACCTACGATTTTGCAAGTTTTCCCATCTACAAAGATTGGAGAGGTCTGTAATTTTTATCATAGGCACACTTCGACTGTTAGAGATAGAATCTAAAAAAATCCAGTAAATAACTGTCTTTGATTTTTAAATAATTAATTTGCATTTTATTGCATGAAATAAATATTTAATCACCTACCAATCAGTTACAATTCTGGCTCTCACAAACCTGTTAGCTTTTATTTAAGAAGCCCTCTTACTCTGCACCTGTATTAATTGCTCTTGTTTGAACCTGTGTAAAAGACACCTGTCCACACAATCACACTAACCTTTCCACATGGCCAAGACCAAAGAGCTGTCTAAAGATACTATGGACAAAATTGTAGATCTGCACAAGGTTGGGATGGGCTACAGGACAATAGAGCAAGCAGCTTGGTGAGAAGGCAACAACTGTTGCCCAAATTAGAAGGAAAGACTGTCAATCTTCCTCAGTCTGGGGATCCATGCAAGATGCCGCCTTGTGGGGCAAGGATGATTCTGGAAAAGGTCAGGAATCAACCAAGAACTACATGGATGTACCTAGTCAATGACCTGAATAGATGTGGGACCACAGTTTCAAAGATTACTGTTATTCACATACTACACTGCCATGAATTAAAATCTTGCAGGGCATTCAGGGTCCTTATGCTCACGCCAGCACGTGTCCATGCCCGTTTGAAGTTCGCCAATTACCATCTGGAGGATCTGGACGAGGCATGGGAGAAGATCATGAAGTCGTATGAGACCAAAATAGAACTTTTTGGTATCAACTCTACTCGTTGTGTTGGAGGAAGAACAAGGGTGAATACAACCCCAACAACACCAGCCCAAATGTGAAGCATGGGGGTGCTTTATTTTGCAAAGGGGACAGGATAACTGCACTGTATTGAAGGGAGGGTTAATGGGGCCAAGTCTCGCAGGATTTTGGACAACAACCTCCTTCCCTCAATAAGAGCATTGAAGATGAGTTATGGTAGGGTCTCCTTGCAGGACAATGACCCAAAACACACAGCCAAGGCAATGAAAGAGTGGCTCTGTAATAAGCATTTCAAGGTCCTGAAGTGGCCTAGCCAGTCTCAATACCTGAACCCAATTGAAAATCTTTGAAGGGAGCTTAAGCCCAGCAACAGCCCCGAAACCTGAGAGATCTGGAGAAGATCTGTATGAAGGAGGAATGGCTACAAGTGCTCTTTAAAGCATCTGCTGTGAAACATCTTGGTGGCAAATACCATAGGACACCTTTAGAGGTCTTGTGAAATCCATGCCTCCAAGAAACAAAACTGATTTTTTTCCATCAGGGAACACAAAATAAAATTCAAGTGGTTTTAATGTTAGAGCGGATAAGTTTACTCTAGGGTGGTACAAGAGATATTCTATGTCTTAGTATAATTACACAATAACTCACAAAAGGGTTGTTATGACGAACCAATATGCGCATGGTACAATAACTAAGTATGAAGCTAAGATAATGCTAATTAAATTGTTTTCACCTTGTAGGGTGCTTGTGAAGTATTAAGACTTTTGAACTTGACAATGTGCCCATCATATCATAAATGGCTTGAAGCATCTCTGCCTCGTACAAAAACACAATCTCCGCAACCAATATGATGTTTACGCTGTATGAACAATCCCAAACCCAAATCCCCAACACGTCATTTCAATTTTAACATGAACTGTTTAAAATCTTTTTCCCTTTTCATTAACACATTTTTTTTTTGTTTATTAAAAGCACAATATATTGCTTGCAAAAAAACAATCTATGAGAACCCAAGACGTCAGTGGTCACCTACTATGACAAAAACACTACAAGTAAAAGTGGAAATTTTGACAGATTGATATTGGACAAAAGGAAACTAAATGTGGTCCTAAAGATGCAATTGAGTCACAGATGGCAAATTTCTAAATGATGCAGGGTTGTAATGGAAAATAAAAAAAAAATCACATATTTGCAGTATAGAAATCACATTTTCCCCAAAAACCCCCTAAGGGAACAAAAACAGTATAAATTTTTTTTTTTTGAAAAGATACTTTAAAATATAAAATAAAACAAAAATACTAAAAGTTCATAAAAAATCAATTTCCTATTTATCAAATAAAAAAATCAACAAAAAAATAAATATTTCATTAACATTAAAAAATACATTCCAAAGAAATTCCCTCCCTATATATAGAAAACTTAAAAAAAATGACAAAATTGGGTTTTTTTTTTTGGGGCCATCCACCCTAAAAAAAAAAAGAAAGCAATTAAACGCCACATACATAAAAAAAAAAAAAAAAAAAGTTTTTAAATCTCAAAAAAATGACAATATGAAGACGTTAAAAAAAGTTTTACATTTTTTATTCTTTAAAACATAACAAAAACCATATAACTTTAGTATCAGTAAAGCCATCCAGACTGCAAAATAACTTTTCATCTATTTTGCTCTTGTCAAAACACCCTCTCACAAACGAAAAAATTGCGCAATTGCATTTTTTTCCAGTTCCACCCCCACAAAAAATTTTTTTAAATTCCAAAAATTTAAAATGGTGAAAAATTGTATCTTAGGGAAAACAACCTAACCACAAAAAACAAGCTTAATGTGGCCTTTTTTGTTTTGGGAAAATTTAAAGGGGAAACCGTCCCAAAAGATTATGCTCACCTTGCGGGGGGGCAGCACAATTAGTGTCGACCTGCTTTTTCCAGCGCGGTCCCCTTATTCTGAAAAATGCTGTAGTTTTAGAGCATTTCCCCCCTTAAATCTTATTCATGAGCAGGGTTAGCTCGCCCACCAAAGGCACCCTGCCCACTGACAGCTATTAAAAACATTTTTCTATTATTGAAAGTAATAGGTTTTCAGTTGAGGTGGGCGGGAGTTTAAAAAAAAAAACTGCTTTTGAATGACTTTTCGAATGCCCTTTTTTTCTCCCTAAAAATTGCAGATTGAGCTTAAATACCGAAAATACAGCATTTAAAATAAGGGAACAGCGCGGAAACAGCAGGTCGGTCACTACCTTTTTCTGCCCTCAGCACATTTCCGACTTAAAAAACTGCGAAAACCGAAAGTAAATCACCCCAGCCCTCAATAGAACATAGGGTTTAGTTCAACAATACACTTCTCACTGGGTTTACAGGGTAAAAAAAGCTTCCAACATGTTCATTACTCCGTGTGGAAAATGTACTATTGAGGTTAATGAGATGTCTAAAAACCTTTTTTTAAAACGCATTCAACATTTGTATTTTGTTTTGAATGCGCCCAAAAAACCTTAAACAAATGAATTACTTTTTCGACAGTAAATCTCTAAAAAAAAAAACTACCTAAATCCACATAAAAATTACCCACAAAAAAACCCATTTTGCCCAATCTTTTTTCAGCGTAATCCGGCGATAACTTTTACTGTTGTCCTAGGGCCCTTTTGGGAAAGTAGGATAAAAAAAACGAGGGGAACAGAAAAAAATGGATTGGACACAAGGGTGACATTTTTGAAAGGGTCAGCAGAAATCGGGTGTCTTTTCAACCCGAAAACAGCACACCCCATTCCTAAAAGCCCACGGACTTTGTAATGTCCCGGATGGGGGAATTTTCTGGAGGAAAGTGCACTACAACTTCACGAAGCAACATTTATAGCTTTAGTAGGGCAAATCCAGGCAAATTATGCTAAAACAGGTAAACCCACTTTAAAAGGGGTTTTATTGAGCCAGAACGGTCGCTTTGTAGCTAGAAAACGCAAAATCTATGACCCGCAGTAGAACAGGTTTTCATAATTAGGTGCATTCTTCGCTAAAATACAAAAAAAAAATTGGGGGCCGGGGCACCAATAATCATACCTGCCCCTTTAAGGGCTAAGTCTCCAGATTACACAATTTTCCCTTCCCAAAGTTAATTCACACTTAAACTGATGCACAGAAAAAATTGCTCATTGATTTTATGCTGACCTTCAGGGTCACATAGCAAATTTTAATGCAGAGAAGATCCAACTGAGAAATGGCAAGTATCTCTGACCCTTCAGAGGCTATTCATGTTATATTTCTTAATTTAAAATACATTGGTCAACTTAGCACATTAGGAGTCATTCAAGTGGCCCATTTATTCCAAGTCCCTTAAAGTGTTTTTATGGTGATGGGCCCATTCATTAGAAAAAAAAATGAGCAAAACCCTGGCAGTTTTGTAATTTCAAAAACTCTTGATTCCGGTTACAGTCCCCCACAGAAAAAAAAAAGAATAAAAACAGAGCAAAATTTTAATAAAAAAAAAAAATGCTACCTTTTTTGGCACTAGGTTGGGGAGCAACCATGCACTGGACTGTGCACTCATACAAGTAAATGGGCAGAAAAGTGGAGCAGGGAAAGTCACCTAGGTCTCATGTTGTTCCTTGGCCACTGGTTGCTCACCACTGCTCTAAAGATTTCTGTATGCTTTTGATATAAAGTGAAGGATATAATTATTTGATTTTCTTCGAGTTTACTTGACAAAAATATGAATGTCTTTTTTTTGGGGGTAGGTTAGTTTTAACATTGGGAAAACGAAATCCCCAAAAAAAAATCCAGAAAATCACATTGTAAAAATTATAAAAAATTTTTTGCTTTTGCAGAGGAAATAAGTATCGATCCCCTCCGGCAAACAAGACTTAATACTTTGGGAAAAAACCCTTTTTGGCCCACAGCAGTCAGATGTTTTTTTTTAGTGATGATGACGCTTGCCCCACATGTCAGGGGTTTTTGGGCCCCTCCCTCTTTTCGATCACCTAAATCATAAAGATTTTTTAGGCTGTCGCTTGGCAACCAGAGCTTCAACTTCCTCCAAAGTTTTTTCTATCTGATTAAGGTCTGGAGCGCTTAACCACTCCCGATCTTAATAGTTTCTTTATGACCATTCTTTTTGCCTTGGCTGTAGTTTTGGACCATTGTCTTGTGGAAAACCCAGCCACAACCCATTTTTAAAGCCCGGCGGGGGGAAGGAGTTGTCATCAGGATTTTACGGTACATGGCTCCATCCATTCTCCCTTGATATGAAAGTAAAACCGTGCCCTTCAAGAAAACCCCCAAAAACATAATGTTTCCACCTCTCTTGACAGTGGGGAACGGGTTTTTTTTTGGTCCCTAGGCAGATTTTCTTCCTCCAAACTGGCAATTTTTATTAAGCCAAAGAGCACAATTGTTTTCTCATCTACCACAGACCTTCTCCCCCAATCACTCACAGAATCATACAGGTGTTCATTGGCAAACTTGGCGGGGGTACACTTGCCTTCTTGACAGGAAAGGACCCCGCGGGCATGCAGGATTTTTAATTTTGACAGCGTAATATTTACCAATGGTTTCTTGGTGACTGTGACCATCTGACTTAAAATCATTAACAATATTCACGTGTAGTTTTTTGATGACTTTCACCTTCCTCATGATCAAAGGGTACCCCACAGGTTTTGACTTTGCAAGATGCCCAGATTATGTCGATTACATTTATTTTGTTTTTTCTCCATTTTCTTACATTGAACCCAAAAGTTGTCTCTTTCTCACCCAGCGTCTACTTATGGTTTTGTAGCCCTTTTAGCTTTGGCAGGGCTAGATCTTGTCCCAACATCCCCAAAAAAGCTCTTTGGTCTTCCTATGTTATAGTGTTAGAGTTGAATGATTAATTTTTAGTCGTGGACAGGATCTTTTATAAAGGGGGGACTATTTAAGCCCCCTGTCTTTTTTTTTTTTTTTTTTAAAAATATGTTTATTCGGTTTCAGATAGGTAAAAAGTCACCAATTTTGAAAATCTGTTTTACTAAGGGTCAATACGTAAACATTTTCAATAAGAACGAAGTTGGGTGGAAAAACCTTTAAAGGGGGACATGTAGATCGGGCTTTTCGCCCGTTTTTTTTGGGTTTTTTAAGCGCCCCCAGCCCCCAAACCTGCTGTCGGAGCAGGGGTGCGGGGTTAGGCACAGCGTTCGCCACTTTTAGCTCCCCCCGCATAAAGGGGCGGGGCGTGGGCGCGGTAAAAGGGCGGGGTAGGCGTTCCGGGGCGGGGAAAAGCGGCACGCTCGAAAACTCCGAGGCTGACGAGGCAATCGGCAAAGCGAGGCGCAGGGCAGCGCTGGCAGCTCCGACAGGCAGACCGGTTTCTTTTGGTCAAAAACCCCCACAGGGCAAATGAAGCAGGATCGGAACATGCAGGAAGCAGATGAAGGCACGACAGAAATCTCCGGCGCACCCCCCCGTGCAGCAGGAGTTGATTCCAAAAAAATCACCTTTATAAAGGCGGGGAAAACATTCTCAGAAAATTTTCTGAAGTAAAAATAAACATACTTAAAAAAAAAACCCCTTTCCAAAACTCTAAACGGGGGCAATATCAAGAAATTTTGAATTTGGAAATTGCCGGGAAATAAGTTTCCAAATTTGAAACCTATTTTCTTGGGGGGCATAAAAAAGCCAATCAGAAAAGGAGCGACAGTGAAAAATAAAACCTAGGGGAAATTTGACCAACGGGAATCCACGGCGGGATAGTTTCAAAAACAGTAAAAATGCTAAAAAGCTGATTGGTTAAGCTACCGGGGGACTTGGCAGCCTCAGCCAATGAATAGGAGCACGAGACCCTTTCAGGGGCCATGGAAAAATTGACCAATCAGAATGGAGCGACAAAGAAACCCCATTCTTCTAGGAAAGTTTAAATAATCAAATCCCCGGGGGATAATTCAAATACAGTAAAAAAAACGAAAAGAGCTGATTGGCTGACTACGGGGGGGTTGGGTATCCCAGAATCAAGCGCGACTACTTCTCCCCCCTTTTAAATCTATGGAGAATGGGCCATGAAAATCGGGCTCACGCCGTGCGGCATGAAGAAAATTAAAACAAAAAAAATTTTTTAAAT
>JAODAL010012219.1:0-5000 GCA_025379985.1 Phyllomedusa bahiana
GAAAACTCTGTCTAGGTAACAGGTTATTTTTATCGATAGTTTTCCTGTATAATGTTGTTTGCAAATAATTTCTATTCTTGCTTATTTCTACATCTAAATATTCTATTTTCTCCTTATTTTTAGTAATGGTAAATTGTATAGATGGATGGCACAAGTTAAGTATTCAAAGAAATTATATTAAGGGCTTCCTCCGATCCATTCCACACTAAGAAGACATCGTCCACATATCGCAGCCAAACCGCGACATGTGAACGGTCCTCAAAAGTGGGGAACGAATTTTTTTCAAATTTAGACATGTAAATGTTAGCGAAACTAAGTGCGGCTGGCGATCCCATACTAGTTCCCTGTTTCTGGAGGTAGTAGTCTCTACCAAATCTAAAATTTTTAGACAGTACGATATCTAGTATTTGCATTAGAAACGCTAAATGTTGATTACTAATGGAGCTATCCTGCATAAGTTTCTCTCTGACAGCTTCCTTTCCCTCATCCTGTGGAATACAAGTATAAAGATTTTTAATATCCAAAGTGCAAAGAATAGTATCATCAGAAATTTCTAGGCTTTCAATTTTTCTGAGAAAATCACTGGTGTCTTTAAGACATCCCGGTAGTTTTTTCACAATTCTCTGTAGAAAGTTGTCAATATATAGAGCTAACTCACAACGTGTCTTGCCCACATAGTTTATGTAGCAAGGACATGTCGCCAAATATATCACCCCAGTGGATAAGCAGTTGATGAGATGCTTGATGGAATATCTTATCCCCGTATTCACACTTGTGAAGTCTTTACAGTTACAAATTTACAAAAACAGCAAGATCCACATCTGAAACATCCCAGTGGTCTCCTGTCCTTTCGATATGTAATTAATGGTTTATCAGGCAGTAGCGCCTTTAGACTTTGATCTTGTAAAAGAATATTCCAATATTTGTTGATATCCCGAATCTGCTGTGATTTACCATCAAAACCTCCAATGATTCGTAGATCAACTCTACCTTTCACTTTCAGTCTTGGTAATTCTGCCCGACCCTTACTGCTTGAAAGATGTGCCTCCTGCAGTACTTTTTTAGGATAACCCCGGTCTTGGAGCTCTTTAGCCTGCCACCTGAGTGTTTATTTCTGAGCAATTCCTTCTCAAAGGGACCAATTGTCCACCGGGGAATCCGTTAAAGAGATCGAGGATGACAGCTCTCCCACCTCAATAGGCTATTGGTAGCAGTCTTTTTCCTGAATACTTTTGTCCCCAATGTATTGTTAGCATTCTTGGTAATTAAAACATACAGGAATGGTAGAGTATATTTGTTAATTTAATGTGTAGTTCTGAGGCCTGAGCGTTTTTATATTATGGGCCTTCAGAAAAGACAAACTCGTTTTATTCCCTTGCCAAGGGATGAGGACATCATCAGTGTGACATGCCTATGATAATGATCCAACCCTTCAGAGAAGACAGTCGTCTTCTTCCACCGGGCCAGGAACGCATTTGCGTATGTGGGAGCACAAGGGCTCCCCGTCGCTGTGCTCCTGAGCTGGTGGTACACCTTTCCATCAAATAGGAAGATATAGTTATACAGGACAAAAGTGCAAGGACAAACTCATTATGACATCTAAAAAAATACTTAATTGCTTGTAGGCCTTTGTCGTGTAGAATTGAGGAATAAAGCGCATCAACATCCATGCTCGCCAAGTATTCTTTCATTCTCTGTCATGATCTCATCTATTTTGTACAGTAGGTCTGAAGTGTCCCTAACATAAGTTGGTAAAGCTGTGAAGAAAACACAAGATGATTATGGGAGTTAGACCCCTCAAAGCCACATCAGAACTGAACTGGTCCCTAACAAAAGCTATGTTGCAAATTTTCTTGAAAATGTGAAAAATGCTACATATTTATAAGCCATCTAATGTTTCAAAAAATAGACATTTAAAAAATGGCAGCATACAGTAGGCATATGTTCTAAACCGTTTTGTGTGGTATAACTATGTCTTACATGAAAAAACATTGAGACTCTCGGTTCACATATCATGATCAGAACATGTTTAAGCTGCCCACGACTTCAACGTGGTCTCAAATCGGGCAGTTCCTATCCTATCTTTCCCTCTCAATCGAGCCAATCGGGCCCTCTCACGGTGTCACCGACCTCCTTTTATTCAGAGAGAAAAATAAAAAACACCCAACCTGCAAAGCTCCCCCTTCTTATGACAGCCGTGAGAGTGGGCGGGGACAGAAACCCAAAATGGAAGCACCCCTTCCTTCCATTTTTAGGTTAAAATCAATGTACACCAAGTATAACGTATGTTTCTGCACACAAAATCATTTCTGAAAAAACGTATGCAAACCTGGGTGCTTTGCAGGTTGGGTGTTTTTTTATTTTTTCTCTCTGAATAATGGGTCGGTGACCCCGTGAGAGGCCTGATTGGCTCGATTGAGAGGTAAGATGGATAGGAACTGCCCGATTTTGAGACCACGTTGAAGTCGTGGGCAGCTTTAAACATGTTTTGATCATGATATGTGAACGGAGGTCTCTCAAAGTTTTTTCATGTATGATAGATAGCATAAATGCTTCTTTAGGGATTTCGCGTAGTGTATTGCCTTTTGCAGAAATGTGCCGCTGGGTGGCGGTTTTGTGTGTGTACATGTATAATTACATGTGTGCCGCAGCCCTGCCAGTGGCCCCCAGGTTTGCATACGTTTTTTCAGAAATGTTTTTGTGTGCAGAAACATACGTTATACTTGGTGTACATTGTATTTTAACCTATATGGAAAGGAGGGGTGCTTCCATTTTGGGTTTCGTCCCCGCCCACTTCCACAGCTGTCATAAGAAGGGCAGCTTTGCAGGTTGGGTGTTTTTTATTTTTTCTCTCTGAATAATGGAGGTCGGTGACCCAGTGAGAGGCCTGATTGGCTCGATTGAGAGGTAAAGATAGGATAGGAACTGCCCGATTTGAGACCACGTTGAAGTCGTGGGCAGCTTAAACGTATAACTATGTCTAACACAAATTTTTGAACTTTGAAAATGGCAAATTTTTTGAAACTTTTCATGACATTTGTTCACATATAAACAAGGATTGTATGTACCAAAATGTATTACTAACTTAAAGCACAATGTGTCAGGAGAAAACCGTCCCTGAATTACATGGATAGATAGAAGTATGAAAAAGTTATTCCCACATAAAGTAACACATCAGATTTTAAAAAAATGGGGCTCTGTTGGGTCAAAACTGGCTGCTTCCTTATCAGACAGTGGATTAATTAAACATTTTATTTATACATATGTGTGTGTGTGTGTATATATTTTTTATATATATATTTTTATAATATAATATATTATATATAAAAGGGCATTTGAAAAGTTTGGGCACCCCTATTAATCTTAATCATTTTTAGTTCTAAATATTTGGGTGTTTGCAACGGGCCATTTGAATTTGATATATTAATAACTGATGGACACAGTAATATTTCCGGATTGAAATGAGGTTTTTTTGTACTAACACAAATGTGCAATATGCATTAAACCACAATTTGACCCGGGGCAAAGATGGGCACCCCAACAAAAAAGTGACATTAATATTTGTAGATCCTCCTTTTGCAAAAATAAATTTTTTTTTTTTTTAAAATTTTTTTTTAAAAAAAAAATTTTTTTTTTTCCAAATTTTTTTGGGGGGCCCCCCCCCGGGTTTTCCCCCCCTTTTTGGGGGGGGTTTTTTTAAAAACCCCCAAAAAGGGGGGGGGGGGGTTTTTTTTTTTTTTTTTAAAAAAGGGGGGAAAAGGAAACCCCTTTTTTTTTTTTAAAAACCAAAAAGGGGAAAAAATTTTGGGGGGGTTTTTAAAATTTCCCCTTTTTTTAAAAAAAAAAAAAATTTTAAAAAAAATTTTTAAAAAAAAGGGGGGGAAAAAAAAGGGGGAAAAAAGTATTTAAAAAAAAAAAAAAAGGGAAAAAAATTTAAAAAAGGGGGTTTAAAATTTTTTTTTCCCAAAAATTAAAAAAAAAAAATTTTTTTTTTAAAAAAGGGGGTTTTTTTTAAAAAAATTTTTTATTTTTAAAAAAAAAAATTTTTTTTTTTTTTCCCCTTTTTTTTTTTTAATTTTTTTTTTTTTTTAAAAAAATTTTTTTATTAAAATTTGGGGGCCCCCCCCTTTTTTTTAAAAAAAAGGGGTTTTTTCCCCCTTTTTTTTAAAAAAAAAAATTTTTCAAAAGGGAAAAAAAAAAAATTTTTTAAAAGGTTTTTTAAAAAAAAAAAAAAAACCCCCCCAAAAAACCAAAAAAATTTTTTCCCCCTTTTCCCCCCCTTTTTTTTTTTGGGTTTTTAAAAAATTTTTTTTTTCCCCCCCCCCAAAAAATTTTGGGGGTTGGGGGCCCCAAAAAAATTTTTTTCCCCCCCTTTTTAAAAAAATTTTTTTCTTGGGGTTTTTTTTTTTAAAAAAAAAAATTTTTTAAAAATTTTTTTTTTTTTTTTTTTCTTTAAAATTAAACCCCCGGCCCAATTTAAAAATTTTTTTTTTTTAACCGGAAAAAAGGGGGGGGCCCCCCCCTTTTAACAAATTTTAAGGGGGTTTTTAAAAAAAAAACCCCTTTTTTTTTTTTTTTTTTTAAAATTTTTTGGGGGCCCCAAATTTTTTTGGGATTCCCCAAATTTTTTTTTTTTTAAAAACCCCTTTCCAAAATTTTTTCCCCCCTTTTTTTAAACCCCCCTTTTTTTGGGGGGGTAAAAAACCCCCGGGAAACCCCCCCCCCCTTTTTTTTTTAAATTTTTTTTTTTTTTCCCCCCCCTTTAAAATTTTTTTCCCCCCGGGGTTTTTTTTTGGGGTTTCCCTTTTTTTCCCCTTTTTTTTTCCCCCTTTTTTTTTTTTGAAAAAAAAACAAATTAAATAGTAAAAAAAAAAAAAAAAAAAAAAAAAAAAAAAAAAAAAAAAATTTTTTTCCCCCCGGAAATTTTTTAAAAAAATTTTTTTTGGTTTTTTGGGGGGGAAAAATTTTTTTTTTTGGGGGTTTTTTTTGGAAACCCGGTT
>JAODAL010012219.1:10000-17500 GCA_025379985.1 Phyllomedusa bahiana
AGTTTATATGGCATGTCTTATGTGGTCCACCTTTTATATTCCTACAATAAAGTTTTCCTTAAATTGAAAAACTTTTAATCCATCCTTTGTTTTTTTTTTTTTTTTTTTTTTTTTTCCCTATGACACTTGGCGCTGTAGTAGTATTAATTTCCCTTCTTTTTTCTATTTTGTGCTTTATATTGACCCGATCCAAGGGATCTGGGTTAGAAGGGATTACACAGCTGCCCTGTGCACTGAATTATATGGAGTGACTGACCCACATCATTTTCCATTGGCGATATTGAGTGTTGTGCCTTCTGCAACACCTGAACGGGTATAGTGCAATTGCCGTTTATCAGCTGTCTGCCTAAACCATCTTCACTAGTCGGCGCCTGTCTATATTTTCCTTTTTTATATGTATATGTATATATATTTATAAAAATATATGTATATATATATAAATAAATAATGTATATAAATAATATAAATATATGTATAATATATAGAATAATATGTTATATATATAACCAAATATAGAATGTATATATATATTTAATATAATGTTTAATATATATGTATATATCATGTATAAATAATATGTATGATAATATGTATATATATATATGAATGTTAAATAATGTATATATATATATGTATATATATAGTATATATATATATGTATATATATGTATATTATATATATTTATATATATGTATATATATATATAATATATATGTATAAATAGTATATATATATATATATGTAAATGATTTACATATATATGGACAAAGGTGCGCTCATCTGCTTGGAGGCAGAAGAGTCGCTAACACTGAAATAAGAAAAAAGCGCAGATCGGTTCCACATAAAACTGGCACAGGAGGTATTGATGGAAACAATTCAGGGTGCCACCTTTTAATGCTGTACTAGAGGATACGGTACAGCACGTATGTTCGCTTGGATCTCGCAAGCTGAGAACATGTGGTAGTGCAGCTCCCGTCCCGGTTCCCAGCCTCCGTTTCCACGAGGACGGCCGAGGATAAAATAATGCATTCAGATTACAGTTGCTCTTAGTCAAACCTTATAAAAGAATTTGCGTAGTCGACTATAATATGGGAACATTCAAAATTGTTCCAAGAGCGCTATAAAAATCGAGCTTAGAAGGGCAGAATTTAAACTAGGATATATTTAATTGGTAGAATAGCACATAAACGCGTTATTTCACGGGTCACAGCCCGCTCTTCAATATGCCAAAAGAAGATACAATGGTGCAACAATTTATACAGAACGAGTGCTGTCAAATTAAACAGTTGTATGTTTCATTCCATACAAAATCACTCATGTTTCACAATACATATACAGAATTACTAATCCATTAATATAAAATAAATGTATAACATTTCTAGTTTATAACTCATTATATAAATCAAAGGCGTTATGTCCTAAATATAAGAACTATATACAAATAAATATATTTTCTAAAAACTTTCAAAAACTTTAATATTTATAAATAAAATATATAAAAATGAAATGAATAAATGAAACAAAAAATAAAAAATAAATAATATAAAATATGCATATTTTTTTAAAAAACGGTTATTTCATACTATGTATATTTGTATAATAACAAAGAATTTTTATCTGAATAAGATAAAACAAATTCACACAATGCATCCTGTATTTCAAGTTTAGTCCATGAGGTTTTTAGTGTATTTAATTTGTAACATCCAGTATCCTCCTACTTACTCCACAATTTTGCTCTGGTCATTACAGACCAGACATGGACGATCTATAGGTGTATAAAGGAAAGTGGAATCTCTTCATATATTGTGGAACCTCTAAAAAGTTGCGTGGGTAGGCTATTAATGAGTTTACCTTGTTTAATAGCGTAACCTGTTTAGGATTATTCAATCTGAGGGAGAGTTTTGTGGAGTTCTACCCTCATACTGCATGTTACAATCAGCACGAATCAAATCCCACATAGTCACTATTACATGTTAAATTTTCCTTCATTTTAAAGACCTCTTTTGTCGATGAAGTGAAAGTGTTGCCAATTAGTAATTGTTTGCAACATTTACATCTAGTGTGCACACAAGGAGTAGAACCTTTCACGTAGGGTTATTCACCTTACTTTTTTCCATGTTTTCCCTCGCCATGTTGTTAAGTCTTGACTGGGCCCAATATAATTTTTAAAGTTTTTAGATTTTCTATATATAAATTGGGATCGTGTGGGAATGACATCAATAAGACATTGGGTCTCGAAGCAAGATATTCACCGAAGTGTTTATGAACAATATTTTGGATCTCGTGTGTACTGACTATTTTGAGTAGTTACAAGACATAAATGTAGATCCTTTAACAATTTTAGGTTTTTTTCCGATTTTGTAAATATTCTTCCTGTGTAAGAATAGCAGCTTTTTTTTCGAAGCGCCTTTCAATAATTCCCCTTGATATTTCCTTTGATTTGAACTTTAGTTTGTTAAAATTGTCATCTTGTGCATATAAAAGTCTCCTCCTTCAGTATCAGTTTTTTCTTAATCTTCCCGGTATTGCCCGAAGGGAATAATTCTTTATCCATTCTCTTTTGATGATTAGAATTAAATAGTAAAAATTATTAGAATCGGTTTTCCTTAAAAAAATGTTTGGACGGCCACTTTATTAACCGAGTTATTGATATATATATGTTAGATCTTAAAAGACTAATTCATGCAAATGAACGGTAAAGAAGTAAATACTTATGACCCCAAGGTTATTGTTTTGGTAAAAAACCTACAAAATTACTAAAAGTATCAGGCGGACCTTCCCAGATGAATAAAAGGTCATCAATAAAACGTTTGTAATAAATAATGTTACTTAAAAATGGATTAAAAGAATTCTTGGATAAAAATTTCCCTCGAACCACTCCATAAAAAGGTTAGCCAGCGATGTGGGCTACTCTGTCCCCATCGCTGTGCCAACTATTGCAGTGGTAGTATTGGCTGAGTCATAATTTAAAAAATTATTTTTCCATAGATATATAAAAGCTCCAACCCCTTGAGTCAAAATATTTATAAAAGCATCAGAAAATACTTGGGATCGGTATCAAAAACTTGGAAACTGCTTCTAAGCCAACTCATGCCTAATAGTTAGAATAAAGTGCTGTTACGTCTAATAGAAAGCTAAAATAAATTTCCTCGTTCCATTCCATACCAATTATGTCTCTCAGAAATACCGTAATCGGAGTCTTTGAGAAATACTAGGCAGGCGCCGCCGACTAAATGTTGAGTGGTAGATCTAGAAATGGGAAAGGTAGAATGTGTAGAAATTCACGCCCCGATATACATGGTGGGCGTCCTGGAGGATATCTGCATCTTGTGGACTTCTGGGGAGATGGTAAAAAAAAGGAATAGAAGGGTTTTGAATAATTAAAAAAGTTCTTTTCATCTTTGGTACTAATGTTTTTTTTTCCAAATTTTTTTGAATAAATTCCCTCATATTTAATTTTTTAGTTTATCATGAACATCAGGTAAAACTTTTTTTATATAAAAACTCATCATCTAAAATCTTAAAGCCTCCTTAGTTATATTACTTCATAGTCCTGAAAAGACCACTGCTCCACCTTTGTCGCACTGCACGAATCACAATATCTTTTGTTAATAGATAATTTTTTAAGAGCTGTATTCTCATTCCGAGAAAGATTCGATTAATAGTTAATTTTTTCTCTTTAATTTTCTTAGATCTTCAGTTTACGAGATCCAATAATACTGGGATATGATACCCTGTGTAAATTAAAGGATAAAATTTTAGATACCACCCGACTTGACCTCTGAAACTAATCGTCCATGGTTATCTAGATTCATCCGGTTTTGAGAATCCACTGGGTTGAACAAGTTGTACTCGTTTAGTAGAAACTTTCCTTGTATTAACAAAACCTCTTAAAGGGTGAGTTTTGTGCGAATTAATTTGTGAAGGTCCTGAAAAACACAGAAATCATCGATAGTGGATTAACGGACTGGAAGCCAAGTCCCTTACGCAAAAAGGTTTCTTCGATAACAGATAATTTGTATTTAGATAAATTAAAAAATTTTTCTTTCGTATCATCCGTTTTTTTAAAAAGTTCTTTTTTTAATTGTTTCCTCAAACGGTTGTATCGTGTTTTTGTAACCTTTTCGACTCCCTTGCACCTCTGTCTACCTCTAGGTTAATTTTCTTTTTCTGTCCAAGAGGATTTTTGGGGAGTGGGCAGTCCCGATAACACTATCGATGATTTTGTAGTTTTTCAGGACCTTCACAAATTAATTCGCAAACTCACCCTTAAGAGGTTTTTTAATACAAGGAAAGTTTCTACTAAGAGAACAACTTGTATCCCCCCAGTGGATACTCAAACCGATGAATTAGCTAACCATGGATGATTAGGTACAGAGGTCAAGTCGGTATCTAAATTTTATCCTTTAAATACACAGGGTAATCATATCCCAGTATTCTTGGATCTCGTAACGGAAGATCTAAGAAAAATAAAGAAAAAATTACCTATTAATCCGAATCTTTCTCGGAAAGAGAATACAGCACTTAAAAATTATCTAAATAACAAAGATATTGTGATACAGTAGTGCCGACAACGGTGTGAGTCATGGTTAATTCATGACTAATGAAGGATATAATAAGTGAGGCTTTAAAGATTTTAGATGTGAAGAGTTATTAATTATAAAAAAGTTTTACCTATGTCATGATAAACTAAAAATTAAATATGATGAATTTATACAAACAAAATTTGGAAAAACACATTATTACCAAGAAAAAAGAATTTTTTAATTATTCAAAACCCTTCCTATCCTTTTTTTTTACCATCTCCCCCAAAAGACCACAAAGATGCAGATAAACCTCCAGGACGCCCATTATATCGGGGTTAAATTCTACAACTTTCCTAACCTTTCCCATTTCATAATCTACAACTCCCAACCTTTAGTCGAGCGCTACTAGCCTAGTTTCCTCAAAGACTCCGATTCCGTCTGTAGAGACATAAGTTGGAATTGGAATCGGAGACGAGAAATTTATTTTAGCTTCTTTAGACGTAACAGCACTTTATTCTAATATTAGGCCATGAGTTAGGTCTTAGAAGCAGGTTCCAATTTTTTTAATACCGAACCCAGTATTTTTCTGATGCTTTTAAAATCTTTTTAACTCCCAGGGGTTGGATGCTTATCTTAGAAAAATAATTTTTTTTTAAATCTGACTCCTCCCACTACCACCAGCAAGTTTGGCACAAAGGCGATGGGGACCGATAGTAGCCCATACGCTGGCTAACCGTTTTATGGGTGCGTTCGAGGGAACTTTTATCCAGAATTCTTTTAATCCATTTTTAAGTAACATTATTTACTATAAACGTTTTATTGATGACCTTTTATTCATCTGGGAAGGTCCGCCTGATACTTTTAGTAATTTTGTAGGTTTTTTAAACAATAACCCTTGGGGTATAAGTTTTACTTCTACCGTTCATTTGCATGAATTAGTCTTTTTAGATCTACAAAACAAGCCTTATGAACCAACGAAACACAATATAATATGACAAAAAAAATACAATAGGGGGAAGGGAGAAAAAGAAAAACAGATAAAAGACAAGAAAAGAAAATAAATACCAACCCAATAAATAGACGCCCTGACACACACTCCCGAGACAGCACACCGACCAAAAAAATAAAATTAACAAACCCTGAAAGAGTGGCGACCAAAACAAATATAAGAAAACCCGATTCAAAAAATTAATTACTATTTAAATCAAATCAACAAAATGATCTGGATAAAGAAGACATACCCTTCGGGCAATACCTAAGAATTAAGAAAAAACTGTACAGAGGAGGAGACTTTTAATGCAAACAAGCGAAATAAAAACAAATAGAATCAAACAACGGAAATATCCCGGGTAATTCTTGAAAGGCGCGTCGAAAAAAAGTGTGCTGCTATTCGTTACACATGAAGAATAATTACAAATCGAAAAAAACCTAAAAATGATAAGGATTTCAATTATTTCTTGTAACAACTCAAAATAGACAGTACAAAGAGATCCAAAATATTGTACATAAACATTGAGAATTAAACTTGCATTCTATGACCCAATGTCTTTAATAGTCAATCCCACACGTCCCCAATTTATAAATAAAAATCAATAACATTAAAATATATAGGTGCCCCCGTCAAGACTTAAACAACATGCGAGCGGAAACAATGGAAAAAGTAAGGGGAATAACCCTACCATGAAAGGATCTACACACCTGTTGTGTGCCCTAGATGTAAATGTTTCAAACAATTAGTAATTGGCAACACTTCACCTTCTTCATCGACAAAAGAGGTCTGTTAAAATGAGGAAAATTAAACATTAATAGATGACTATGTGTGTATTTGATTACGTGCTTTTGTAACAGCATTAATTTGGGTAAGACCTTCCACAAAACACTCCCTAGATTGAATAATCACAGTACGTAATAAACAAGGTAAACTCCTTTAATACCTACCCCGCCACTTTTTAGAGGTACACCAATACATTAGATTCCACTTACCTATACAACCTATAGATCGCATCCCTGTGGACTGTACTGACAGAGGCCAAATTGCTTGATTAAGAAGGAGTAAACTGGATTTACAAATTCAAAACAACTAAAACCTCCTGGACTAAATGATATCCAGATGCCATTGTTTGAATTTGTTTTTATCTTATTCAGATAAAAATTCCTTGTTATATAAAATATACATAGTATGACATAACCTGTTTGTTTAAAAAAAATATACATATTTTATATTAGTTATTTTTATTTTTTGTTTCATTATTCATTTTCCATTTTTATATTTATTTTTAATATACAGTTTTTTGAAAAATTTTAGGAAATAATATTTATTTGTGATTATAAGTTCTTATATTAGCATAACGCTTTTTTATAGAATGCGATTCCTAATAGGCAAATGTTATACATCTATTTTATATTAAATGTATTAGTATTTCTGTATATGTTTGTGAAACATGAGTGATTTTTTAAGTATGAACTCCACCTGTTTTACTATGTCAGCCGACGTTCTTTATAAATTGTTTCCACCTTGTATCTTCTTTTGCATAACTGATGAAGCGGGCCTGTGACCCGTGAAACTGCGTATGTGCTATTCTACAATTAAATATATCCTAGTTTAAATTGCTGCCTTCTAAGCTCGATTGTTTAAATAGCGCTCTGACCCATTAGAAGTTCCTATTATAGTCGACTAGCAAAATCTTTTTTTAAGGATGCAAAGCACTGTAATCTTGCATGTATATATATATATGTATATATGAAAGTATATATGTATATATTTATATATGTATATATATATATGTATGTATATATATGTATATATTATATAATATGTATGTATATATATGTGTAATATAATATATGTGTATATATGAAATATATATATATATATATATATATATATATGTATATATATATATATATATAAATGTGTGTGTATATATGTGTATATATATGTATATATGTGTATATGTGTATATATGTGTATAT
>JAODAL010012219.1:20000-62500 GCA_025379985.1 Phyllomedusa bahiana
CTTTCTGGGTTAGCCAAGAAACATTTAAGTTTGAGTTTACCTCATCTCTCTGCTCATCAACAGAAAGGTCATCTTCTTCCTTGGTTAATACAGTGGATAAAAAATTGTTTAATAGGTTTGCTTCTTTCTCATCGCCCTTTATAGTTTCTCCCTCAATACTTTTCAAAGGGCAAACATTTCTGTTTTAATCTTTTTACTATTTATATAATTAAAAAATATTTTGGGTTAGTTTTACTTTCTATAGCAATGTCTTTTTGTTTTTTTTTACATATTTTATTTTCTTCCTTATAGTTTTTAGAGCCTCTTCACTGCCCTCCTGTTTTAGTAGATGAAATGCTTTCTTTTTTTTTATTGCCGCTTTAACATCCCTGTTGATCCACATTGGGTTTTTTCTGTTTCTAATTATTTTATTACCATAAGGTATGTACTGCTCACAGTGGGCGCCTAAGATTATTTTAAAATATACCATTTATTATTTGTTCTGCTATTTTTAAACACCTTGTCCCAGTCATTATTTTAGGGCCTCCCTAAGCAGAATAAAATTAGGCTTCCTAAAATTCAGTGTGGCTGCTTGACAAAAAACTCTTGAAGGATAAATGGAAATTTATTATATTATGGTCACTATATCCTAGATGCCCCTCAACTTGAACCTTTGTTACTCTGTCAGGTCTATTAGTCAATATTAAGTCTAGAAGGGCCTTTCCTCTAGTCGGTTCCTGCACCATTTGGCAAAGGTAATCATTTAGTTTTTGACAAAAACCTGTTTCCTTTATGATAGCTACAGGTTTCATTTTCTCATTTGATGTCTGGATAGTTAGTCGCCAAAAATAACAACCTCATTCTGATTTGCTGCCTCATCTATTTGCTTGAGGAGTACATCTTCCATGGGTTCTGTTATATTTGGGGGCCTATAGCAGACCCTTATTAGTACCATATTATTGTTGTTACCCCCATGTATGTTTACCCATAATGATTCCACATGTTCATTACCTGTACCTATATCTTCCCGCAGTGTTGGCTTCAGACAGGATTTTACATAGAGACATACACCTCCCCCCTTCCGGTGTTTACGATCCCTTCTAAATAGGCTGTAACCCTTTAAGTTAACCGCCCAGTCCTAGCTCTCGTCCAGCCATGTCTCAGTTATCCCCACTATGTCATATTTTTCTTCAGCAATTAATAATTCTAGTTCATTTATTTTTTTGGTCAGACTCCTGGCATTGGTCAGCATGCAATTTAGAGATTTTTCCGTTTTTAGTTCTTTCTCCCTGATCTTTTTAACTATTGCTACACCCCCTGCCTCCACTCCACCCCCTGCTTTATTCCTAATTCCCAGCTCTCTATCCTCACTATCTTGCATGCTATCTTTGTAGTTGTCCCCTCTCCCCCAGTCCCTAGAGTCCCTAGTTTAAATATTCCTCCAACTTCATGGCCATTTTGTCCCCCAGTACAGCTGCACCCTCCCCATTTAGGTGCAGCCCGTCCCTAGCATAGAGTCTGTAGCCAAAACAGAAGTCAGCCCAGTTCTCCAAAAACCCAAATTCCTCTTTCCTACACCAATTTTTGAGCCACTTATTCACCTCTCTAATCTCTCGCTGCCGCTCTGGTGTGGTCCATGGAACAGGTAATATTTCTGAAAATATTACCCTGGTGGTTCTTGCTTTAAGCTTTTGGCCTAATTCCCTGAAATCGTTTTTAAGGACACTCCACCTACCTCTAACTTTGTCATTGGTACCAATGTGCAACATGACAGCTGGATTCTCACCAGCCCCAACCAGCAATCTGTCAACCCGATCCGCGATGTGTTGAACTCGGGCCCCAGGTAAACAACATACTGTTCGACAATCCCGGTCTTTGTGACAGATTGCCCTGTCTGTGCCCCTAATAATGGAATCCCCCAACTACGAGCACCTGTCTAGCCTGACCTGCACTCCTATTCCCTATCTTACTGGAGAAAATAGGGGTATTGTCTTGCTGCAGCAGTGCCATTTCTGAGTTGACATCCTCCTCATCTGCCAATCTTGCAAATTTGTTGGGGTGTGCCAGCTCAGGACTAGCCTCCCTGACACTCTTCCCTCTACCCTTCTTTCTAACTGTTACCCAGCTAGCTGCCTCTTGTCCCTGCACCTCCATGCTGCCACCCTGCTCAGCATCTACACCTGCAAGTGATTGCTCAGTGAGCAGCAAACTCGCTTCCAAGTTGGCAATAGATCTCAGTGTTGCCACTTGCTCATTTAGATCCAGGATACGGGCTTCTAAATGTGGAGTGTGCACACATCTCGCACAGCAGTATGGACCCTCGAACTGTTGGTCAAGGATTGCATACATTCCACAGGTTGTGCACCGGACAGCATTGTCAAACATGGAACTCATGCGGATGTTAACTAAAAGATATGCAAATACAATTATAATAAGCAGTACAATACTGTCCCCTCTAAACTCGCCAAATCTAAAGTCCCTCAATATTAAGTTCCCGCACTTAAAAAGACACACTTAAAAGAAGACACACTCACAGACTCGTTCACTCGCTCTGATACTTGGCTATAAACCTTTTTCCCAATGCTGTTTGGCAGTGTAATTGCAAACTTCTCTTTCAGGAAAACCAAAGGCCTTTGGTTATAATTTATAATTTATTATTTCTGCGTATCTATCTTTGTCTCATAAATACATACATACATACATACATACATTCATATAGATTTGTTTGTATGCATACAAAATGTTAACTTTTTTTTTTTTTTTATTCATGTAAACAGTAAAATGGAAGGCACATCTCGATGCTATTGTTCTGCAACCTGACTATGTTTCTGAAACTATTGCTGCATTTTCAACTGCCTCTGGAAGCTCAACCTGTAAGTAAAATGTGGGCAAAAATAACCCTGAAAACAGTCTCGCTCATTATTGATGCCTTACAACAATTATCGAATTGGTTTGCTCTGGGAAATAGAACCATTCACTGTCCTAGTTCTGATCTCCCCCTTTTATTCAATCTAGTCTATTTGTTTCTAAAGGTCCTTCAAATCCAAAACACATTAATTCTCTTTAGCAACCTTTTAAGCTTATACTTTTTTTTTTTTTTTTTATAATTTCTTCCTGGCAAGAGGTTTATGGGTATTTAAAGGGGTTGTGTCACTACATTGATTCATCTTACCTCAGTCCTGTTTTATTGGTTTCATTTTGAGTTCAGGGGCGTGTTTACTGGTTTCTACTAGGCTGCAGTAGAAGCCAGGTCTGTTGCTATAGCAACCAGTTCTGGCAGCCTATCATGAGAGATCAAACAGGTTTGTAGCTATAGCGACCTGAGGAGCTGATGCAGCCCATACTAGAGGGGCTATCTAGGAATGGGTCGGATACGGTTAATGGACATATATTGCAAAGTGACTTGTTTTTACAAGATCTTTAACATAAAAAGCAATCCTTGTAGTGAGACCACCCCTTTAAAAAATGGAAATAGTACTGGTGACATTGTTTTATTGTTTTGTTCAGTGCACCCCACTATTTTAATTGTCTGTGATAACTTTGGATGATACTTTTTTCTCAAAAGTCATATACTTATTTTTCAGTGTTTATATTCAGCCCTGCTGATCCTGTACCACTGTACGTTCATACGGATGTCTGTCTGGGCAGTGTCCAGTGGGCTGTGTTTGTGCCAAGAGATCTACCTGAAGTTTTGCCTTCAAAAAATCAGAAGTGGTTAATTAAATCTCAACTTTACTTCATTACAGAAGGCCAGGTAATAAGAAAAAATGGAGCTATGTATGGTTTTAATTTATAGTCTGACTATAGATTAAAATTTGTTTAAATATTTGACAATATCACGTTTACTTTATATGCCTTACTGTAGTAATTGTTATTTTGATTAGTCATAATTTTGCTTAATGAATTTCATTTTAATACAGACTAAACTGTAATCTTGTCAATAAATATCATTGTCTCTTTAGGAGCTGATGACGTTCAGTACCAAATCTGCAGAAGAGATGTTAAAACCTTTAAGCAAGCGGGTATGTGTTGACATCTTTGTATTACAAAAAAAAATGTGCAAACTTGGGTAGAAGTTAAAGGGGTTCTACAACAAAATAAAAGAAAATATATGTACATACAGTGGGGTGATTAAGTATTTGTCCTCTTCCTGATTTTCTTAATCTTTTGGATATTTGTCACACTTAAATGTTTCAGATACACAAATTAAAATATTAGACAAACACACCTTTTTAAATTAAGGCCTTTATTAATAAGGGAAAAAGTTATCAAAACCTACAGGGCAGTGCGAGAAAAAGTAATTGCCACCTAAACCTAGTAACTGGTTGGGCCACCATTAGCAGCAACAACTACAATTAAGCGTTTGTAATAACTGCCAATGAGTCTTTACAATGCTCTGGAGGAATTTTGGCCCTCTAATCTTTGCAGAATTGTTGTAATTCACCCACAATGGAAGGTTTCCAAGCATTTTTTTAAGGTCACGCCACAGCATCTCAATCAGATTAATCTCAGGACTTTGACTAGGCCACTCAAAAGTCTTCATTTTGTTTTTCTTAAGCCGTTAGGAGGTGGACTTGCTGGTGTGTTTTGGATCATTGTCATGCTGCAGAACCCAACTGCACTTAAGCTTGAGTTCACGAACAGATGGCCTGTCATTCTCCTTCAGGATTTGTTGGTAGACAGAATTCATGGTTCCATTTATCGCAGCAAGTCTTTCAGGTCCTGAAGCAGCAAAACCGCCACAGACCATCACACTACCATGTTTTACTATTGGTAGAAGGTTCCTTTTTTTGAAAAGCTGTGTTGCTTCTATGCCAGATATAATGGGACTTCCAAAAAGTTCAACTTTTGTCTCATCAGTAAACAGAATGTTCTCTTTAAGTCTTGGGGATCATCAAGATGTGACGAGTCGTCTTTGTTCTTTATGCTCAGCAGTGGTTTTCATCTTGCAACTCTACCATCTAGGCCATTTTTTTTGCACAGTCTCTATATTATTGTGGAGTCATGAACACTGACATTAACAGAGGCAAGTGAGGCCTGCAGTTCTTTGGATGTTATTGTGGTGTGTTTTGTGACCACTTGGATGAGTCGTTGCTGTGCTTTTGGGGTAATTTTGGACCGCCAGCCACTCCTGGGAAGGTTCACCACAGTTCCATGTTTTCTCCATTTGTGGATAATGGCTTTATAACCTTTATAGACTCTTATATCTCAATTACTTTGTTTCTTATTTGTTCCTGCATTTATTTGGCTCTCCCCATGATGTTTAGCTTCTGAATATCACTTGGTCTACTTCACTTTGTCAAGCACATCCTATTTAAGTGCTTTCTTGCTTGAGAACAGGTGTGACAGTAATCAGGCCTAGGTGAGACGAGGGAAATTGAACTCGGTCTGCTAAGGGTGCTTTCACTAAGTGCATTTTTGATGCTTTTTTTGATGCGTTTTTTGTACAGGAAGGCACAGCAATTAATGCTGTACATTGCTGCACAAAAATCGTGGTAAAATCGCAAATTTTTTTTTTTTTACTGCGATTTTTGCCGTTTTTTTTTGTGCAGCAATGTACAGCATTAATTGCTGTGCCTTTCTGCACAAAAAAAGCATAAAAAATGCACTGTGTGAAAGCACCCTAAAGATGTGAGAAGACAAAGTTAATTTATATTTTAATGAGGATTGGCAATTACTTTTTCACATAGGGCCTATAGGTTTTGATTACTTTTTCCCTTAATAATAAGGACCTTCATTAAAAAACTGTGTTTTACCTGTGTCATGTTTGTCTAATTTTTTAATTTGTTTAGTGATTTGAAACTTTGTTTTTTAAAACATAATTTTTATTAAAGATCTTACAAATTACATGTGAGAAAAAACAAACAAAACAAATATAGAGTAGAAGCAATGTAGTTAAGCATGGGCGCTATTTTGCAAGATGCAGATTCGACTTCACCATGTACTAGCCGCGCAAGACATCAAATGAAAAGGACTGAAAACAAAAATATGGAAATACTATGGCTCATATGTCAAAGAGCCACATGTAAATTGCCATAGAGTTCTAGATAAA
Source organism: Phyllomedusa bahiana (assembly GCA_025379985.1). Lineage (NCBI taxonomy): Eukaryota > Metazoa > Chordata > Amphibia > Anura > Hylidae > Phyllomedusa > Phyllomedusa bahiana. The sequence goes on from JAODAL010012219.1 coordinate 26,032, forward strand.
CATAGTGGACCAAAATGGCCCTATAAAATGTGATAGCTCTTATTGACAGGCTTTATCAGCAGAAATAGTCCTCTGCCCAAAAAAAAGTAGTGTGGTATAACTTTAGAAATGTTTCTGGAGATTAAATGCCAGAGTAAAAAAACAAAAACAAAAGGGCAATTCTAGCCCAGGTTCGATGCCACGCGATTCCCACCAAGATATACAGAAAGATAGAATACACTGAGCTAATCGAACACTTGAATCACCTCTTCTATTGACGGTGCACTGGGATCTACCTACTTTGACAGGACACAGCGTTTAGCAGTTAAAAGAAAAATATGGATCACTGGTTGGTTTTTAAAGTCATGAGGTATATTGTGAAATAATTGAACTGGGTCAATGGCCAACTTGATCCATAATCTTGAGTTTAATAAACTAACTAATCTATCCCAAAAATGGAAATACTTGAACATGTCCACATACTATGCAAGAAAGTGGTAAGTGGGGTTCCACGTTTTGGACATGCCGTCAGACGGTTAGGGCAAGACCGACGGGGGGGGGGGGATATTAAACCCAATGATAGCTGAATGGGCAATTGTGAAATCCCTCCCGTGGGGGTTCTTATGTGATATATCTTGCCCTGGATACAATTTCTCCCATTTGGAAAATAGTAAGGGTAAACGTCCATTGGAATAGAAATTTCTCAGGGCAGCATACAAAGTGGACAAAGAGTGTCCCGAGGAAGAGGGTGGGCCGATGAGATCATCAAATTTGTGTGGGGATAGGTGCTTCATATTGGTGTTTGGATCTATAGAAAGCTAAGGTCTGCAGAAAAGATAAAAAATTAGGGAAGGTCATGCTTGTGAGCAAAGTCTGCAAATTAGTAAAAACTCTGATTTTGTTTTTGGGGATCTAAAAATTGAGTGATACCAGTGATGCCTTTATCTACCCAAATCCCAAACTGAGGGTTATCGATAGCTGCCTGAAATTCTGGGTGTCCCGATATAGTGAGGTACCTACTAATTTGATTTGGGAGAGAAAACCTTGTCCTGCACGCCTTCCAGGCCGCAAGTGTATCTTTCAGGAGGAGACTACATTTTGCTATTCTTAGCAACGCAGAAAATTTAACATGCAGTAAATTCGATAAAGACCACGGCGATACCAACGCTGCCTCAATCAAGAAGTTAGAGTATCTGGAAGTATTTTTGATCCAGTCCACACTGTGTCTTAGCAAACTGGCCAGATTGTATACCCGTAGATCTGGAAGATTCAGGCCCCCTTCATCTTTTGGTAGCGTTAGTTTAGTGAAAGTGATACGGAGGCGACATTTATTCCAAAGGATGAAACTTTTAAGTGTGACAAAAATTCCAAAAGATCAAGAAATCAGGAAGGGGGCAGATACTTTTTAACACCACTGTACATATCAAAATATAAAGACTCAAATACTTTTATTTACCAAAAGCTGCTCATTTTTTCCAGGTGTTAATCAATCTCCGTAATGAACATGGCTGCTGTTTTGCTACTGTGACAAAAATTTGTCCTGGAATGCAGAGAACGGGCCTGTGGACGGGTTTCTGAGCTAATTCTTGTTCAAGTAACTGAACACAACACGCATGTTCAGGTAGCTTAAGAGCAGGGCTGTCTTATGCATTTTGCACACTAGGCACTTGCCCATGGGCCCAGGCAGATGGAGGTATTGTGAAATTCCTCTTAACGTCCGCCCGCCGTCTTTTGATGGCGGGCAGTTCAGGTCGTTCGTCTTTTGCAGTTGCTACAGAATGTTGTTGCAGCTTCTAGTGCCACAGCTGCGCTAGGATCAGTGCTGTACTTCACAGCTTTGTTCCTGGACCAGCCTCTGTGAGTGCTGGGAAGCGAAGAAAACCTCCGCTTCCCAGCGCTTAACCCTTTAATTTCCGCGGTCAGACCATGGCATAATCATAGGGCTTTCCCCTTCTCCATCAGGAGATCGGGACACCCAGTGACCCAATGGAGCCTGGGGAACATCTCCACAGACAGCCCTGGGGACCTAGAGTAGCACCAGGGCTGTCTGTAACAAGCCAGCGATCTGGGCACACTGTGTGCTGCCCTAACTGCTGACACAGATTATAATGTATAATCATATATGAATATGCTAATACGTTACGAAGTGTAGGAAAAAAAATGTGCAATAGTTTTCCCTTCATGGAATAAAAAAAGTAAAACTGTAGAGCAAAAATATCAAATATTTATTTTACTTATTTTAAAGTTATTGTGCATACATTACACAAAAATAAAAAAAACCTACACATTAGGTATCTACATGACCGTAATAACCTGTAGAATTTAACAGGTTATTGAGTGTGACATGTAAATGGTGTAAAGAAAAAATGAAAAAAAAAATTTTGAAAAGAATTCTGCAGTAATTTATTTGTAAACTTAAAGGGGTTGTCTCGCTACAATGATTGGGTTTTAATTAAAAGATCTTTAAAAAACAAGCAGCTTTGCAATATATGTTCATTACAAATGTCCTACTGATTTTGAGCTAGCCCTGTTAGTATTACTACATCAGCTTCTCAAGTTTCTATAGTAGCCGACCTGTTGATCCTTATCTTACTGGCTGTCAGGTCTGAATGACTCATCACCTTTGAAGACAGGTCTGAGCAGAGAGCCCCTCCCGCACAGAATGCTTCTGTAGTGGAAGGAGGGGGAGGAGGACTCTGGCTTCTATGTCCGTGCTGCCTGGATTAACCCTGTGTGTCCCTGCTTCCTCCTGCTCTCTACACAGATAGATGTGACAGCAGTGACCCTGTCTGTTACTATAATCATGATATGTCTTTGGAACTGTGACTATACTAATACTATACAGATCAGGCATGTGAATACTTTATGCTCTCCTGTATTAGTGAGACATCCTGAGTATAGTAACACTTCCCTTGTTGTTGCTGGAGATGTGGAGACTTGTAAGCTAAGCAGGGGATATAGGAACACATGCATCCCCTCTGCTCTATTAGCACACCACTTCACATTCCTCTCTACACTCATAGATCAGCCCTCTCCTGCAACAGACCTAGGCAGGCACACACAGGGTGAACTCTGGCAGCAAACCCCCTCCCCCCCCCCCCCTGTATAGAAGTTACATAGCTGCCTGTGTGCTGATGGGAGGTGGGAAGAGGGAGCAGAAGAGACAGACCAAGAAGCACGCCCCTCAGTTCAACTACCAGGCTCACTGACAGGCTGAAAGCTCGTAATGAGACAACTCCTTTAAACACTGTCCCCCAAAAATACAACTTCTCCCGCACACAAAACAAGCCCCCATATAGCTGCGTCACTTAAAAGATTAAAAAAGTTATGACCATTGAAACGTAAGGAGGCAAAAACTAAAAAATTGAGCTGGTCATTAAGTACTTTTCAGTCCTTCGGCTTACGGGGTTACATTTGTCCATGTATAGCTTTTTTATTTGGTAACTGTTTAACCATCATTTAGCGGTATTGTACATAGCATAGCTATTTGTATGCATTTCTATAAAATGTATTTTATACAAGTACCCTGTTTGGGAAACACTGAAAGAAACCAGCAGCACTCCGCAGATGCCAAGAAACGGATAAGCACTCAATAAATTATTTTTTTTCTTCAGACTGCATTTCTGCTGCTTAGGCTATGTTCACACGGCTTATTTTGGGGCTTATTTGCTGATGTAATATCGTCCGCAAATACATCCCAAAATACGTTTCAAATAGTGAACAATTAGATTAGCATTGATTCCAATGTAAAATACGCCTCGTCGTTCACACAAGGCGTATTTCCGCGACGTATTTTCGGCATGTAAATACGGTCGTAAAATTGAGTCCTCTGCCACTTATTGAGGCGTATTTCGCAAAGTAAATCCCCATAGTAAAGAATGGGGAATGTATTTACGACGCAAAATACGTGCCCCACTTTGCGGCACGTATTTGAAACGGATTTCGGGACGTATTTGCAGACGTAATTACGTCCGCAAATATACCCCGAAATAAGATGTGTGAACATAGCCTTAAAGTATCTATAAAAATTTGAGACTCTTGAGACATTTTTTATGAAAACTATGGGGATCAATCCTCCAACGCCAAGGTGATCTCAGTTTAGTTAGTGATCTAGTCTAAACAATCTAACCCCTATTAGTGCTTTTCCAGGCCTCCGTACTTTTAAAAGTGTGAGGGTCCCAGCTATACTCTGATCTGGTTGAAAACAGCCACTTTTTTGACACTGGAAACTGAGTGTAATTTGGTGTGCTTATGTGTGGTTAGAGCCATTGACTGATGTGATTCAGCAGGGCCCAGTTTACTGCTTTGCCTGAGGTCCATAATGCTAATAAGATGGCTCTTCCTGTTGAGTCTTGGAAAGTTAGGGAGAATGCATTTCCCGCTCCTGCCCCCGTCCACACAGCGTAATTGCGGGGCAAAATAAGTCCCACAATTAAGTCGTTTGAACATAGCCTAAGGAGATCAAGGGCTGCGTTGTTAGCCCCTTAAGATAGTCTGTTATCAGTCATCCTGTCAGGCTTTCTCCAATGAGCTGGTCGGCAGCACTATCGGCTTAGCCTGATAAGATACGGTAGGACAAAAATAGAGCTTTACATATAGTGGTCAAAAAGAGCAGTGAAAGATAGAAATCAAGAAAATATTGCCTCACCTGGTGCCCAAAAGACCCGTTCATCCTGGCACAGCAGAAGGACATGCAACTAGACCAACAATCTCTATTATGGTAATAGGCTGGATTAGTATCTGTGACATTGTGTCTTAAAGCCACACTCCACATACAATGTAAAAGGACCATTGTATGTAGAAAATATTGTATCCTGAGGCCATTGCAACTTGAGGGAGCACTGTATATGTAAGACACAGAACCCACTTAGAGATAAAATAGATTTCTATTGTCAATAAAAATCTAATGAATATAGGTAGAGGGAGAGACATGTACATGTTTTATGCATATATATTGGTGTTTATACACACTAAGTTGGTTCAATATATTAAAATAAATATATGTAAAATACGTGTGTACAAATTGTTAAATACATAATTGTAGCTAGGCGGCTAAATAAGGTGATCCTATCTATGGTCCCCTCAGATCAAAACGGATTTATGCCTGGAAAATCCACTGCCATAAATCTGATGTTTATTCACTGATTTGCAAGCCTGTCATGATGAGGTTGGCTCATCATGAGTAATCCTTTCTCTTGACGCCACAAAAGCCTTTGACTCTATTGAATGAGATTATTTATTTGCTACTCTCTCGAAATTCAGATTTGGTTCCAAATTCATCAGCTGGGACAAACTATTATACACCATTCCTCGGTCTAGAGTATTAGTAAATGGCTGGGTGTCAGACTCTTTTCTGCTTCACCGTAGCACGAGGCAAGGGTGCCCTTTATCCCCCATGCTATTCGCACTTGCAGTAAAACCCCTGGCAGCTAAGAAGAAAACCATTATAGAGTTGGGAGTTTTATGTCCGCTACTGTGCACGAAAAAGTGAGTATGCTCATGAAACCTTGTTATATCTGGCTGACCCACACAAATCTCTCGGCGTCACCTTAAATATATTTACAGAGTTTGGAAATAATTTGGGCATTACCATTAACAAAGTCACACTTGTTGCTGGTGGATATTTTAAGGCTATCGAAGGAATTTCTGTCTTCCCCTTTGATATGGTCCACCTCTATTAATCTGGGGGTTAGGGTCTCCCGGTCGGGGTTTTAAGTTCTTAGCATTACTCCCCTCATCTCCTTTATGCAGAGGAAAATAAATTACTGGACCAAGCTGCGGCCTTTATTAGATTTCTCGGTTTTTGGGACCAAGTGATCAAATTTCTCAATGACATGATGAGTTCTCCGGTACTGCTCTGCCCTAAACTACATAGTTACATAATTTGTATGGCCGAAAAAAGACTGACTTCCATCAAGTTCAGCCTATTTTCCTATAATGTTGATCCAGAGGAAGGCAAAAACCCCCATGAGGTAGAAGCCAATTGTCCTCATTTTAGGGAAAAAATTCCTTCCCGACTCCAATCTGGCAATCGGAATAATCCCTGGATCAACAACCCTACTCCAGAATCCTAGTCACTATAACTTGTTATATTATTACACTCCAGAAATGCATCCAAACCCTTTTTGAACTCTGTTAGTGAATTCACCATGACAAGTTCAATATAGTCCTGGGTATAAATAGATCCCGGGAGAGATCTCTATATTGACCTGTAATATATTTAAACATATTTATGTCCCCCCCAAAGCTGTCTTTTCTCTAAACTAAACAGCCCTAATCTTTCTGGGTATTGCAGTCCACCCAGTCCTATAATTATTTTTGTTGCCCGCCTTTGAACCTGTTCAAGCTCTACAATGTCTTTCACTGGTGCCCAAAACTGTTCACAATATTCCATGTGTGGTCTGACCAGTGATTTGTTAATGGTGGAATGATGTTCTCATCGTGTGCATTCATGTCAGTTTTAATACACCCCATGATCCTGTTTGCCTTGACATCTGCTACCTTACACTGGCTACTACAATTAAGTTTACTGTCCACCAGGATTCCCAAGTCCTTCTCCATGTCACTTTTTCCCTGCGTTTTCCCGTTTAACAAGTAATCATGAAATGGATTTTTCCTCACCATGTGCATAACCTTGCATTTATCTGTGTTAAACCTCATCTGCCATTTCTCTGTCCAGGCCTCCAACTTATCCAGATTCCTTTGTAATAAAACATTATCCTCTATTGCGTTGATTACTTTACAGAGCTTAGTATCATCTGCAAAGATTGATATTCTACTGTGCAATACATCTGAAAGACAGTTAATGAATATAATAAAGAGAAAAGGACCCAATACTGATCCCTGTGGTACCCCACTAGTAACAGGGATGGATCAGACTGGAGTCTGAGTATGTACCATTTAATCTCCACCCTTTGTTTTCTGTCACTGAGCCATTTACCCACTTGCAAACATTTTATCCCAGTCCAAGCATTGTCATCTTACTTACCAACCTTTTATGTGGCACAGTATCAAATGCTTAGAAAAATCTAGATATGACATCCAATGCCTCACCCCGATCCAGTCTAGAACTAACCTCCTCATAGAAGCTGAGATTAGTTTGACAGGACCGATCCTTCATAAACCCATGCTGGAACAGAGTTATACGTTTATATTTAATGAGATACTCCAGGATAGCATCTCTTAGAAAACCTTCAAACATTTTACCTACAACAGAAGTTACACTTCCCAGCCTGTAGGATTACTTTTTGAATATTGGCACCACATTTGCAATGCACCAATCCTTTGGGACATACCCTGTTATTATATAAACAATGCAGTAGTGCGGCTCACCTTCGTGTACTTTATCCTCACCGTTCGCTTGGGTAATCACCAGAATGCCGTGCTCCGTTCCGAATTCACCGCCGGCCTGGCGGAAGTACGTATGCTCACAAGCGGATATCCAAGTGCACGTCCACCCGGGACATAGTGCGGGGCGCAGTGCGCCAAGGAATCCAGAATTCTTCAGACGGTAAAAGTCAGCAACTTTATTGAAACCAATAAGACAGCAACACAGCAACTTAGCCCCCCTCACAGGTGATAAAACAGACGCACGCGTTTCGGGTATATTACCCTTGTTCACTGTAATGGCAGGCTGCTGCCATCTTGCTTTTATATGCTAAAAATACTCTAAAACCAATCACACTGCAGAAAAAATATATCTGTCACATGACATACAAAACGAGAGGCTCCCAAATCCCGGACTGGACTACATACGTAACATATATAAAAAATATATAATTACCATAAATATTTGTTTATAATGGCATAAAGTTACCAGTAGCCCTAAAGTAAAGCTTATTTAAAGAAAAGTACTCTTATGTTTTAATAGATGTACAGCATGTCCGTACGAAAATTTAGACCCTGTGGTCTTCTGGTATCTAATCTGAGGATCCATTGAGCCTCTCTTTGTCTCACTAATTTGGTCCAAGCTCCCCCTCGATACGGACGTGAAATTGTATCAATAACATAAAATTTGAGATTATCTATGTTTCCACTATGTTCTTCTAGGAAATGCTTAGCGGCTCCCGACAGTTGGCCCTGGCGAATTTAACCATGGCATGGTGGGAGCACCATGCCATATATAATGTTAACAATCCTTATATGGATTGTATTGTTTGGTATGGGCGCTACATCGATGACCTCTTGATAATATCGGGTCACGATGTAGCGCTCGTACAGTCTTTCTTGCAATACATCAATCAGAATTTGTTTAATTTACGTTTCACATGTAATTGGGACAAAATAAGCATTCCGTTCTTGGATATACAATTCAAGGGACAAATGGAAATGGGGAAGATTACCACTACACTGTATACCAAACCCAATTCGGTGAACTCAATTCTCAGAGCAAACAGTTGTCATTCAACCCATACCATTAAAGCCATTCCCTATGGAGAGTTCGTCAGGGCAAGGAGAACATGCACACTTGATGAGGACTATAGAGCAGCAACCAAAACCATCACTACAAAATTAGAACAAAGAAGGTATAAAGCTATAGACATAGAGAAGGCTAAACGTAAAGTCAGCCATATGAAACAAGAACCCTTACTCATTGCAAAAAGTAAACAAAAGGAACAGAGTGAGTCTAAGGCAAATATTACTTTTTCCACCTTATCTTTCAAAACTTTTAATCAAATTATATCCCTTTTCAGAAAAAATCTTTTGTGCACCACATGTACTCCATTGGTTAGGATATTATCCAATTTTATTTCCTGCCGTAAAATGCTTAGATTTTTTCTGAAAATGGTTTTAATTTGATTAAAATTTTTGCTATATTTGGTGGAAAAAGTAATATTTGCCTTAGAATAACTCTGTTCCTTTTGTTTACTTTTTGCAATGAGTAAGGGCTCTTGTTTCATATGGCTGACTTTACGTTAAGCCTTCTCTATGTCTCTAGCTTTATACCCTCTTTGTTCTAATTTTGTAGTGATGGTTTTGGTTGCTGCTCTATAGTCCTCATCAAGTGTGCATGTTCTCCTTGCCCTGACGACCTCTCCATAGGGAATGGCTTTAATGGTATGGGTTGAATGACAACTGTTTGCTCTGAGAATTGAGTTCCTCGAATTGGGTTTAGTATACAGTGTAGTGGTAATCTTCCCCATTTCCATTTGTCCCTTGAATTGTATATCCAAGAACGGAATGCTTATTTTGTCCCAATTACATGTGAAACGTAAATTAAACGAATTCTGATTGATGTATTGCAAGAAAGACCGTATGAGCGCTACATCGTGACCCCATATTATCAAGAGGTCATCGATGTAGCACCCATACCAAACAATACAATCCATATAAGGATTGTTAACATTATATATGGCATGGTGCTCCCACCATGCCTTGGTTAAATTCGCCATGGCCAGCTGTCGGGAGCCGCTAAGCATTTCCTAGAAGAACATAGTGGAAACATAGATAATTTCAAATTTTATGTTATTGATACAATTTCACGTCCGTATCGAGGGGGAGCTTGGACCAAAGTAGTGAGACAAAGAGAGGCTCAATGGATCCTCAGATTAGATACCAGAAGACCACAGGGTCTAAATTTTCGTACGGACATGCTGTACATCTATTAAAACATGAGTACTTTTCTTTAAATAAGCTTTATTTTAGGGCTACTGGTAACTTTATGCCATTATAAACAAATATTTATGGTAATTATATATTTTTTATATGTTACGTATGTAGTCCAGTCCTGGATTTGGGAGCCTCTCGTTTTGTATGTCATGTGACAGATATATTTTTTCTGCAGTGTGATTGGTTTTAGAGTATTTTTAGCATATAAAAGCAAGATGGCAGCAGAATGCCATTACAGTGAACAAAGGTAATATACCCGAAACGCGTCTGTGTTATCACCCGTGAGGGGGGCTAAGTTGCTGTGTTGCTGTCTTATTGGTTTCAATAAAGTTGCTGAGTTTTACCGTCTGAAGAATTCTGGATTCCTTGGCGCACTGCGCCCCCGCACTATGTCCCGGGCGGACGTGCACTTGGCACCTGTTATTATATAGTCCATAAATATTAAGAATAGGGGCCTGTCTATCACATTACTTAATTCCCTTAGGACCCGGGGGTGTATACCATCAGGACCTGGTGATTTGTCTATTTTAATTTTCTTAAGGCAGAGGTGCAACTCTTCCTGGCTTAGATAGGAAACATTTAAGGTGGAATTTACCAAATCTCTCTGCTCGTCAACAGGAAGATCATTTTCCTTAGTAAATACAGTGGAGAAAATGTTTTTAAATAGGTTTGCTTTCTCCTCATCACCCTCCACTGCACTTTCCTCACTTCTTTTCAAAGGGCCAACATTCTCTGTTTTAGTCTTTTTACTATTTAGATAGTTAAAAAATATTTTGGGGTTAGTTTTACTCTTTGGCAATCTGCCCTTCTGTCTCCAGCTTTGCTGTCTTTGTCATTAGCTTTGTCTTTTGACTCCTGATTACAAAATCTTTGAGTCAATATATGCTTATATTTTCTTTATCAAAGCTACATACTTCGCTAAAAGAAATAATTGCCAGGAAATGGCTTTCTCCAAAGTCCCCAACCTTCTCAAATGGTTGCGCTTAGTAAATGCGGCACTTCCCATTAAAAATGGCTTTATAAACACAGAAATTGTCCTCATAAGTTTAACAAAATCTGGGGTAGATGGGTGGAGTCCCATGATACAGTTAACATTCAGCCTGCTATGAAATATGATGCCCCTAACACCCCGTAGCTTCAGAGTTGGGTGAGACTAGATCTTCCCTTTATCATCATGATCTGAATTTTGATTTTTTTTTCTCTTTCTTTACTGATTCGCTGATTAATCATCATCAGTATGCGACAGCACCTGCGTTAGTTTTTTTCCTTGTCACAGTTGACTGCATTCATATCATTTTTTTTAACACATTTTTTATTGATTTTCCAAAATCATAGAATTACAAAAGCAGCTTTTCAATACGGTGATATAAACAGTTGCTAGGTGACAACCCCCTTACATCGGCTACATACACTTATGCTTTGGTATAGGGAAGGGTTCTGAAACTAATCATCCTATATCCTGCAATCAAAAAGTGAGACGGGAGCATTAACAAAGCTGATCCCCACGTGTATTGCCACTCCTAGCCACTTTTTAGTATACCTACCAAGATACAATAACTTAGGGTATCTCAACGTCAGCAGGTGTCAGCCCAAAGTTACAGTTGCTCTGCAAGATGCCTGGAAAAGCCTCCTCATCACTCTCCATTACCCTGTCTCGTTATGACACAGGGCTTAGGAATTCTCAAGAGACAAGGGCCTCCAACCCAAGTATGTTATAGTCTTGTGGCAATCATCTCTTAACATTAACAATCACGCGTTTGGGCTGTCATCCGTGTAATGGAGACATAAACAGAGTTGTCAATACGCCCTTGTGCCAAATCTTCTTGGCTACTTCAGCAGCCACCCCCTATCTGGGATACCTCCCCCAGCCCTCCTCCCTCTCAAGGTATCCTATCATAATCTCATCCAAGAGGTGAATAAACCCAAGGGTATGAGGCCGGATGGTGTATAACTCGAGGAGGCCCTCGCACCCCTCCCTCCCCCCCCATACCCATTCCCAAGCATCTCACAGATTGTCACAGCCCTGTAATTCTGACAATCACCGTTTTTCACTTCATAGATTCTGTACGTCCGAGGACATCATTTTTAACCAAATTATATAATAAACTATAAAAATAGTGCATGCATACAACAAAAACCAAGCGAGAGATGGTGTCCCCCGACAAGGATGTATGACCGTTAATGTCACTGTACCCAGCGGACGAGAGCCGCTTTCGGAACTGAAGGGGTACTAATCGAGGAAACCTTGAAACCGGAGCACGTGGGGCCGTGGGGGGGGCGCCCTCCAGAGGCGCTCTTATCCCCACGTCCACGAGGCCAACTTTTATCTTTTTGACTTAATCTCTATCCCTATTTTAGCAGGTAGTATTCTCTGTTCGGGAAGATGATCCAGGATTAACCTTAAGTCTTCCTAATGTGCCGGAAAGATCTGCTTTCAAGTACCAACTGGATAATACAAAGGGTTTCATCATTTGGGAAATCTCCGAGTCAGACAGAAACACGGTCATAAACCGTTGCCATTTTGCAAAAAATCTGTCAGACTGCGAGTCCTTCATTGGTTCTGTTATTATTTTTTCCAAGAGCATATACCTCTTGACATGATTAAGTACTATGTCAAGGGAAGCCATTGTAGTATCCAGCCACTTCTCCAAGATACATCTTTTAGCCCCCAGTAAGAACACATGAACAAGAGAAGAATATACCCCCAGGGATGGTAAGCAATGGAACAATAAAGCCTTTGGATTGAGGTCCAGATCTATTCCGTCTATTTTACGTAGCAGGTCCAGAACACGTATCCAGAAGTCCTGCGTAGATGAGCAATGCCATAATCCGTGTATCATATCCGTTCCCTGAATCGAGCACTTGGGGCAGGCTATCAATCGATCGGGGGCCAAGGGTTTGGGGGGGTATATTAAAGCCATATGTCGCTCTGTGTATAAAACGGAATTGTGTTTCCTTCCATCTTTCGCAGATTATCAATTTACTGACTTTATTCCATCCTTCCAGGACCACTGTTCGTATGTCTGCGATATTGAACTCCTCCCCCCAATATTTGAATAATGTTTCTGCAGTGGCTGTATTCATGGGCTCTCGAATAATTTTATATACCGCTGATAGCGGATGCTTCCCCCCTGAATTTGTTGTGAGAGCATAAAAGGAATCCTCACAAAGCATCCCCGTCACGTGCTGTACCCTAGATTTCAGAAACCCCCTAGCCTGACCGTATGTCAAGAAGTCTGTGGCCAGAATATAATATAGGGACCTGAACTTTTGAAAAGCCAGGAGCTTCCCTGTGGCTGTTTCAAAAAAGTGCGGTGCTCTAAGGGCCCCTCTCTCAGCCCAGATTTTGTAATGGTCATTCTCTAGTCCCTGGGGAACTTCGGGATGACCCCTCAATGGCATGTGTTTGCTTATCGCCCAGGTGAGTTTCAGCAACTTTCTGGTGGCTTTCCACGCTGCTATTGTGTCTCTGAATAGTATATTCCCTCTGATATGCTGTGGAATCTTTGCAAATTTAGTATGCAGCAACGCTGCAAGGGACCAAGGAGCTGAATACTTTGCCTCAAGAGCGGTGTTAGAGTAAAACTCAGTACCTCGAATCCAATCCAGACAGTTTCTTATGAGGCAAGCCAGATTGTAAGCACGTACATCTGGAAAATTCAGTCCCCCCAGTGGTTTGGGAAGCATAAGCTTGCGTAGCGCAATCCTTGCTCTTTTAGTGGACCGGATGAACTTCAAAAAGGCCACGTTCAATTTATTGATGTCTGATTGTTTTAGTAAAAGAGGGATCGTTTGGAGCGTGTATAGCAGCTTTGGGAAACCTATCATGCGCACGAGATGACATCTTGCCACCAATGATAGCGGCAGGCGGGACCACCTTTCTAGATCTTTTGTTATCCTCTGGATCTGAGGAGGGAAGTTCAGGCGATAGACAGACTCTGGACTGCGCCCAATCTTTATCCCCAGGTATGTAATAGTCTTTGGCTACTGTCACTCCTTCTACTAGGGGGTTCGTCTTGGGCATCCCCCCGCTCCCCGAGATGTACAAGATTTCAGATTTTGATTCGTTTATCCTAAATCCCAAACACTCTGAGAAGGTACGAAGATGCCGAAGAAGATCCCCCAAATCTCTCTCTGGGTTTGTCATGTAAAAGATGACATCGTCAGCAAACAAAGAAAGTTTCAGCTCATGTCCCCCAACTGGGATGCCTTCGAAAACAGGGCTATATAGTAGAAATTGGGCAAAGGGCTCCACCGCCAGGTCGAAAAGTAGCGGCAACAGTGGGCATCCCTGTCTAGTACCCCTGTGTAAGGTGAACGGTTGGGATACAAAGCCTGGGATGCACACCCTCGCTTTGGGGTTCGAGTACAATGAAGACAGGTTCTAAAAGGACCATGCAAACCTATTTTGTCGAGGACAAGATTAAGTCACCCCCAATCCACGCAATCAAATGCTTTTTCTGTGTCCACCGTTTATAGGGCCGCTTTGGGATGATGAACATTTCTTGATTGGGCTGCCTGCAAAACCATCAAAACCTTTCTAACATTGGCCACAAGGCATTATGGGAAATGGGGCTGAGAAGCCCACAGCGCCCTCGGTTGGTTGTAACAAATCCTCAATTTGCTTTTGACCCACCGAGTCTTGAGAAAGCAAAAGGGATTTTTTTGCCAAGCCAGTATCTCTCATCTGCAGACAACGCTGTTACGGGATTTTTGTCCCTGTTCAGTGCAGTGCAGAGCAGAGCAGAGCGATACTAGCTTGGCTGTGTGGGAGGCATCGAGTAGCTCAGGAAGGGAAGATCTCTCCTTAAGGAGAGCACCGAACAAACGAACGGCTTGTAGAGTTTGTTTTGCCTTTTAGCCCTCTACTTAGCATCTGCATATCACAAGGCATTATGGGAAAGGGGCTGAGAAGCCCACAGTGCCCTCTTTTGGTTGTAACAAATCCTCAATTTGCTTTTGACCCACCGAGTCTTGAGAAAGCAAAAGGGATTTTTTAGCCAAGCCAGTATCTCTCATCTGCAGACAATGCTGTTTCGGGATTTTTGGCCACAGCAGACCGCCCTTTAACGAATCCGACCTGCTGCGAGCCAATAAGAGCAGGGATTATCGTTTATCATTACTTGTTCTATTCGTGGTAGAAACCTAGCTGGGAGGAGAATATAGTCAATTCGTGACCATGTTGAATGTTGGTGCGAATAGTGCTTGTATTCCCTATCTTCTGGGTGAAGCACTCTCCAAGGATCTATTAATTCCTGATTTTCCAGAAATTGTTCCAAGAATTTCTCTTGCTTATGCTCATTTCTACTTATCCCCTCCATGCACGTTCTATCATCTTTGGTAGACAGTACCGTGTTCAAGTCCCCCCCAATAACTTTGTACGGTGTCCAATCATTTTGGACGACCGCTCCCAGAGATCCAAAAAATTTTGACCCTCCCGAATTTGGTCCGTAAATGTTATAGATGGACATGTCTTCAGTGCCTGTGTGGAGGAGTATTTGTACCCATCTGCCCTCCGTGTCCGCGTTTGTTTTGATAATATGACCTGGTAAATTTTTATGCAATAGTATTAGAACTCCTGCCTTCCCCTTAACTGCCGGAGAACCAAGTGCCTCCCCAACCCATAATCTTTTCATCCTGTGAAAATCCCCTGCCTCCAGATGAATCTCCTGCAATAATGCCACGTCCGCTTTCAAGCGCTTCAGGGGACGAAGCACCATAAGCCTCTTGTTAGCCCCTTCACGTTCCATGTAACTATTCATGTGAACGATTCATACTTAGAAAAGTCATCCCAGTCGGTGGACGCCATCTCCCATGCACGCAAATAACCTTAACCCCTTAAGGACCCAGCCAGTTTTGGCCTTACTGACACAGCCCTATTTTTGAAATCTGACATGTCACTTTGTGAGAATAACTTTGACACTTTTACCTATCCATGTGATTCAGAGATTGTTTTCTCGTGACACATTGTGCTTTAAGTTAGTAAGAAAATTTTATCCATACAATCCTTGTTTGTTTGTGAAAAATATCAAAATTTCATGAAAATTTGGAAAAATTTGTGATTTTGAAAGTTCCAAAATTTCTGCGTGCAAGACAGATAATTATTCACCACAAAATAGTTTATAACTAGCATCTACCATATGTCCACTATAGGTTGGCATCATTTTTTTTAAATGTCCTTTTTTATGACATTAGAGGACTTAGAAATTTAGTAGTAATTTCTCACATTTTCAAAAAAAATTGCAATATACATTTTTTTAGGGACCATTCCAGTTCTGACATGGCTTAGAGGGGCCTGTATGTTAGATACCCCCATAAATGACACCTTCTAAGAAACTAGACCCCTTAAAGTATTTACAACAGTGTTTAGGAAGTTTGATAACCCTTTAGGTATTTCACAGAAATTAAAGAAAGTGGAGGTGAAATTTCAAAATTTCACTATTTTTGCAGATTTTCAAAATTTATCCATTATTCACAGGAATACGGTAAATGTGACTAGGTAAATGCAACTTAATATCATTTCCCCCAGGTATGCCATTTTTAGCGATATCCCATATGTGGCCCTAGTGCATTATTTGGCTCAACCATAAGCCCCAGAATAGGAGTAGCACCTACTGGACTCTGGGGTCTCATTTTCAATGCGATTTTATTTAGGCGCCATTTCAGGTTTGAGGACGCCCTAAGGTGCTAAAACTTAATAAACACCCCTAAAAAGACCCCATATTGGAAACTACACCCCTTAAGGTATATATACAGGTGTGTAGTGAGTATATCGACCCCACAGGTGATTCACAATTTTTTTTTTAGCATTAGGCTGTGAAAATTAAAAAAAAAAATTTCTAAACTGCAATTTTAGCTTAAAATGTTTCATATTTAAAAGGAATCCTGGAAAAAAAGAACCCCAAAACTTTGTTAAGCAATTTCTTCCAAGTTCGGCAATACCTTACATGTGGGTGTAAACTGCGGTTTGGGCGCATGGCAGGGCGTACAATGGAGGGAGCGCTATTTGGCTTTTGGAACGCAGATTTTGGTGGGTGCCATGTCATATTTGCAAAGCCACCAAAGAACCAGAACAGGCGAAATCTTCCAGAAGTCGCCCCATTTTAGATTCAGCATCCCTCATAGATCTCATGTATTGTGCATTTTGGGCACACAGGTGTTCCATCATTTTTTTTTAGCATTGGGCCATGAAAATGGGGGGGAAAAACGCAGTTCCACCATTGTTTTTTGGGCTTCAATTTTACAGCGTTCGCCGTGCAGTGTAAATGATGTGATAACTTTAGAGATGGGCGAATTTCTCAAAAATTCGATTCGGTCACTTCGCCGAATTTTCCGACAAAAATAAATTCGGTCCGAATTACTTCGGGACGAATCGCGTTAAAAAGCAGCTATTTCCAGGCTGCACAGAGCCTGCAGGGTGCTGTAGAACGTTGTTCCATGCTTAAATATGCAGAGGGAGCTTGGTTTTGTCTTCATACAATGTTGTGTTTTAGTATGACACGCAGATGACTGCCGCCGCTCTTAGAATCGCTTCACTATAAAATTCCCTGGGCACTTAAGAGGGCAAAACTGACCAATAAACTCAAGCGGGAATGTAGCATGATAAAGTCATGCCAGCGAAAGCTGGAAAAAACAAGCTGAGAGCTCAGGTGGCAACATTAGTGACAGAGTGTGGAGGTGACGGCGGCAGCCACAGCAGCATGAGGTCAGGCAGTGGCACAATGACATTCTGGAGGTGGCAAAACAGGAGGAAGCCACAGAATGGCACAATGACTGAGAGCGGAGGTCACGGCGGCAGCAGCATGAGGTCAGGCAGTGGCACAATGACATTCTGGAGGTGGCAAAACAGGAGGAAGCCACAGAATGGCACAATGACTGAGAGCGGAGGTCACGGCGGCAGAAGCATGAGGTTAGGCAGTGGCACAATGACATTCTGGAGGTGGCAAAAACAGGACTAGGCCACAGAGTGGCACAATGACTGAGAGTGGAGGTCACAACAGCAGCAGTATGAGGTCGGGCAGTGGCACAATGACACAGTGTGGAGGACACGGCAGCAGCCACAGCAGCAGCATGAGGTCAGAAAGTGGCACAATGACATTCTGGAGGTGGCAAAACAGGAGGAAGCCACAGAATGGCACAATGACAGAGATTTGAGGTGACGGCGACAGGAGCAACAGCATGAGGTCAGAGAGTGGCACAATGACAGAGTGCTGAGGTGGGTGGCAATACCAGTCCCTGGTAAAGATGGTGGTAGGCAGATGGAGAAACTGGCAGCAGATGTGTGGCATAAAGGCGGGTGGCGGAAATCAGAATAGTGGCCTGAGGCAGGTAGTTTAAAACCCAGACTGACGCCTAAGTCATTGGTGTGTGAAATCCTGGCGATCCACGCCTAAATTCCCATCTTGACAAAGGTCAGTCGTTCCACTTTTCCCCCGTGGACAAGGGGTTCTCCTTGGGGTAACGATGGCCCCCGCCGCACTGAAACACCCGCTCTGATGCCACACTACTGGCCGGGCAGGACAGTTCTCCACTGCAAACTCGGCAAGTTGCGGGCCACACATCCAGTTTGGGCTGCCCAGTAGTCAGCGGAGCTTCTAACTGAGGTGGCACAGTGCTGTCCAAGTAGGCCACAACCTGTTGGTTCAGGGACTGCGCCCGGTCCTGCTGCTGCTGGCGACTGCCCTCCTCACTAGGCGGGTGAAGGAAGTGCTCGTCAGTGACTCCAGACTTAGGTTACTACTGATGGAGTGGTACTGCTCTCTACCCCCACCTTCCCCAGCAGCCGCGGCAGTAGTACGTGAGCGTTTGAAGAACCCCCCGGTCAGACCTGTCAGAGGAGGGACGATGCGCACATAGGCAGCGGGCCAACTGATTACGGAGGATTTCCCTATAGTTTTTGAGTTGTCTTCCCTCTCAATAGCTGGGAAAAAGGCCCCCATTTTGGGAGCGGTAGCGAGGGTCAAATGGGGTGGAGAGCCAGAAGTCATCCCTCTCCCGGATGCTGACTATTCGGCTGTCACTAGCCAGGAAAATTTAAGCATGCTGCGGGCCATCCTGCACAAGTGACTCCGAGGGGCCCCCTGCCTCCATTTCCACTGTATTACTGCCACGGTGCTTGGGGGTCATCTGCCTCGTCTTCCTCATCTCCATCCACCTCCTCCAGCTGCTCCTGCTCCTCCTCACTTGTCACCGGGGTAGAAAATCACTCATTTCACCAGACAATGCTTCTGCTCCAATGTCCCTCCTCCTCCTCCATTTCAGTCCCCTCCGGACTCATGTGGCCACGAGATGTAGTCGCCACGTCTCCAGTCCCCTGCCCAGACAGATTTTTCAGCATCTGTTCCAGGACATGAAGCAGTGGAATGACGTTATTCATCCCGTAGTCTGGCGACTGACAAAAACGTCGCCCCCTTGAATGGCCTCAACAAACGGCAGGTGTCACGATGAGCTGCCACTGGCTGACATCAAAGTTACACAGGGGAGAAACTTCTGTCTGCCAGGATCATCAAAAAAATCGTTAATGGCCTTTCTCTGTTTCATACATCGGTCCAACATGTGCAGGCTGGAATTCCAGCGGGGGAAAAACATCGCATATCAGAGGGGTTTTGGGGGAGGCCGTTCTCCCGCTGCAACTCGAGGGGGGGTGTTCCTGGCTTTGTACGAATGGAAAGTGATGCACAGTTTCCTGGCCATTTTCAGAATGTTCTGAAGATCGGTGGAAGACTTCGGGAAAACCTTTTCACAACCAGATTGAACCGTGCCCCATGCAGGGCGCATGGACCATCCCTCCTCGGTGCAGCGCGGACACCATTTTTCCCCCATTGTCCGTCACCAGGGTTTCCCGATTTGCAGTTGGGGGCGGAGAAAGCCAAAACATCAATTTCTTGTGCTTTGACGCGGAGCATTCCTCCCCTGTGTGACTTCGTTCGGAGGCAAGCCAGGGGGTTAGAACTGCGTTGACACCGCTGTCCCCTACACATGTGGTATGGGAAGCAGTATTTGTGGAGGCTGAGATGGTGGGTGGAGGAGGAGGAGGCGGACAATTGGGCGCAGGTGCAGCAGTTTGACAACGTGGTTGAGAAAAGCGGCGTCTCCTGTCCAAGTTGTTGGTGTGCTGGGCAGGAAGCACATTCACCCAGTGGGCCTAAAAGGACATGTACTGGCCCTGACCGTAGTTACAGCCCCAGAAGTCCGCCCCTTGCCGTGCACCTTGGAACCAAACCGATAAGCTCAAGGACTGACCCCCCTTTTCTGTTCTACATTTTATGAAGTGCTGGTACTGCCTTTTTGGAAAAAGAAATTACGGCTTGGAACTCTCCATCTCGGCTCGGCACAAGCCATTAGTTCTCTGAATGGTGTAGAGTCCACCATTTGGAAAGGGAGGGACTGCAATACCAGAAACTTGGACAGGAGCATGGGCCGCTGCTGCACCTTAGGATGGTTGGACGCATTCTGTTGTCTCTTTGCAATCGCCCGCTGAACGACTGCTGGCGCCATGAGTAGCGAGGAACAGGAGCATCTGGACCAGGAGATGATGCCCAAAGAGAAACAGCTCCCTTCTGCAGAGGTGGTGGAGCCTTGATGGCTGCAATGGCATGCGTGCCACTGGGCGCTGTGCTCCCTGTTGCTGCGGCGGCAGGATGGACCACCACATCTGAGCCACGTTTCTCCCAGGCCACCGGATGGTGACGCTGCCATGTGTTGACGCAGGGCCGTGGTGCCAACGTTAGCTCCCTGCCACGCTTCACTTTCTGCCCACGATTCAAAATATACCATATTCGGCTCCTCCGGTGTCTTAGCAAGAACGGGCCACACCGCCGAGTATCGAGTACTTTTACCGCCAACACTCTGCACTGAGTGACTACTGCCGCCGCTGCCTCGCTTTCTTGGACCTGCGAAGCAGGTTTTTTACCCCGTGGCCGCTTGGCTGCCGACCTCACACTGCTGCTATCCTGCTGACTCACGGCCACACGACCCACTTGCTGGCTGCGCTGCTGCCTGACGCGCAACTGACGCCTCTTCTCCTGACGATGATGAAGCCCTTGCCTCACCCGGCTCCCCAAATTGCGGTTTGGCTAACATCATCATCTATTTGTGTTTCATCGTCCACTGCTGTCTCATCACGGGCTTGGTATGCCGAGGCTGGGCCCTCCAACATGACCCTCCATGCCACTCTCCAATCTATATTTACCGGGCCCACTGCAAGAAGCAGGGGATATTGGCCCCATTTCTTCGCTGCCAAGTAGCTGCTGGACTGCCCTCCTCAAATGTTCATCCTCGCTAATATAGTGGCACTGAGCCCAGACCACATGTAGATCTTTGACTGAGGAACCGGATTGGGACAGAGGCGGGCTGAGGGGACAGGTGAGGGCCGCTGACCCGCTCCCGGGCCGTGCCAACTAAGGGTTGTGTCTGAGGTTCCCACGGGCTCTTGGCGGGGTTGTCAGATTGTCATTGGGAGGGAAGAGGAGACCTAGTCAACCAATTTAAGAACCCTTTGGGTTGTTTAACAACACACGGCCGCTAGATGACAGCGGCAGTTGGGGGCCTCACCGAGTGGGCCCCTGCTGCGGGCGTCCCCTTGCTGTGCTGCGACCTGGGCCCGTTCCCGGAATGTTTGTGCCACTGCCACTCGCAGGTGCAGAGCCTGCCACCTCTCTGTCTGACTACTGTTTGTTCTAAAATGTACAGACACTGTTTGATGATGATATTGTATATGATAAATATACACCCTGTTTTTGACTACAAATGAACCAGTAACAAGATTGGGTAACCCTTTTGGGTATAAATTGCGCTCCACAAATGGCCAGGAAAAATTTACTTGTATGTGTCGTTTAAAAACACTGTGTGTTTTACTAAATGTAAAAAGCACAAACAGGCTTAATTAACCTTTGGACATGAATTAGGTACAGGAAAATGTATATATTTTGGCGTTGAAAAGACGGTTTATTATTGTCGCACACCAGCAAAACAACGCTTAATTAAGCCTGGATGTAAATTGCGCCAAAGAATTGAGCCGCACAAACTAGTAGCTTTGTGGCGTATTACAATTGCGTGTTTTCTACGCCACACAAAAAAGAGAGACAGTTGTAATTAACCTTTTTTGTGAATTAGGCTACAGGAAAAAATGTATATATTTTGGCGTTGAAAAAGACGGTTTTTCGGGTCAGCACACCAGCAAAAAAAACGCTTAATTAACCCCTGGATGTAAATTGCGCTAAAGAATTGGCCGCACAAACTAGTAGCTTTGTTGCGTGTTACAATTGCGTGTTTTCTACGCCACACAACAAGAGATACAGTTGTAATTAACCTTTGCTTGTGAATTAGGCTACAGGAAAAATGTATATATTTTGGCGTTGAAAAAGACGGTTTTTGGGTCAGCACACCAGCAAAACAACGCCCTTTTTAACCCTGGATGTAAATTGCGCCAAAGAATTGAGGCCCACAAACTAGTAGCTTTGTAGCATGTTTACCCAAATTGCGTGTTTTCTACGCCACACAACAAGAGATTTAAAAATTTTAATTAACCTTTGCTTGTGAATTAGGCTACAGGAAAAATGTTATATTTTGGCGTTGAAAAAGACGGTTTCCCTTGGGGGCAGCACACCAGCAAAACAACGCTTAATTAACCCCTGGATGTAAATTGCGCCAAAGAATTCAGCCGCACAAACGATTCTATTTTGTGCGTGTTACAATTGCGTGTTTTCTACGCCACACAACAAGAGATACAGTTGTAATTACTTTGTTGTAAAATTAGGCTACAGGAAAAATGTATATATTTTGGCGTTGGAAAAAGACGGTTTCTTGGGGTCCGCACACCAGCAAAACAACGCTTAATTAACCCCTGGATGTAAATTGCGCCAAAGAATTGAGCCGCACAAACTAGTAGCTTTGTAGCGTGTTACAATTGCGTGTTTTCTACGCCACACAACAAGAGATAAAATTGTAAATTAACCTTTGCCTGTGAATTAGGCTACAGGAAAAATGTATATATTTTGGCGTTGAAAAGACGGTTTTTTTGGGTCAGCAACACCCCGCAAAACAACGCTTAATTAACCCTGGATGTAAATTGCGCAATAGAATTGAGCAGCCAAAAATGAAGTGGAATTTGTATTGTAAAAACGCTGTTTCTTTAAATGAATACAACGGGAACTGGCTTAGATCCCACTTGGATATTGAATGTATATGCAGCTGCAGTGGAAAGCACACTGGAATTCAGATCCAATACCCCACAAAATTAGAAATAGAACATTAAGAGAACAGTCTCTGAGACAAGCTGAGACACCCCACATAAATCGCTATATAAAAATCAATTCTTCAGCAAGAGCTATCAGCCGCGGCAGCACCTTCCCTGATCAGTAGAGTGAGAGCAGTATGAGCTCCCAGCGTCGCGCCCGGCCTTATATAGTGCGGTGACGTCACAGAATCCCGCCGGTCTCTGATTGGCTTCACCTCTGCACATGTCATGCAGGCAATGCCCTTCTTCCTCCCAGAGTGCTTTGCCCCATGTAGCACCATGTGCTCGCAGCCATTTTATCAATCAAAAGCACATTTCGTTCACCCGAAGTACCCCAAAGTTCGACTTCGTTCCGAACCGAAGTTTTCCTGAAATTCTAAACGAATTCCACTTCGTTCAAATCAATTCGCCCATCTCTAGAAAACTTACTATGGGGATCGGTACAATTGCAATGGTATAAATTTTATATAGTTTATGTTTTATTACTTTAACACAATAGAAATAGGTCTATAAAAAATTGCGTTTTTATGTTGTCCTATTCTGACAGTCATAACTTTTTTTATTTTGCTGTGTGCAGAGCTGTGTAGGGCCTTGTTTTTTGCGGGGTGAATTGATGCTTTTATTGGTACCATTATGGGGTGCATACAACACTTTGTTTACTTTTTATTAAGGTTTTTGTGAGGAGTTTTGAACAAAATGCAGCAATCCTGGTAGTGATTTTTATTTTTTATAGCGGTCACTCTGCGTTAGATATGACATGCTAGCTTTACGCAGCAGGTCGATACGATTACAGCAATACCCAATTTGTATATTTTTTTTATTTTGTACTGCTTTTATACAATAAAAACACTTTTATTCAAACAGGAAAACACATTTTTGCATCGCCGTAGTCTGAGAGCCATAACTTTTTTTTATTTTTCAGTTTACAGAGCTGTGTTAGGACTTTTTTTTGCGGCATGAACTGACGTTTTAATTGATACAACGTTAGCGTTTATAGGAGTTTTTGATCACTTTTATTCCATTTTATGTGCTGCGGGATGAACAAAAATCTTAATTCTGTGATTTTTTTTTTTTGGGGGGGGGGGTGGGGGTTTACGGCATTCACCGTACGGGTAAATTATATTTATAGGGCAGGTCGTTAAGCACGGGGCGATACCAAATATGGGTACATTATTTATTTTTGATCTTTTTTGGAGTGATTGGCAATTGTAAAGGGGGGAAAGGGCGGTGTACGTGTTTTTTATTTTATTTTTCGTGTTTGTGTTTTACTTGTTCACTTTTTTAACTCTTTTTTTTTTTTTTTAAACTTTTTCAAATTTTTTTTTTACTTTTCCCCATAGGGGATTTGAATGAGAGATCTTTAGATCCCTCATTCAATAGGAATCAGTACATAGCCTGTGGCTGTGTACTGGTTCCTATGGCAACTGTCAGTCACGATGCCGGGCCATGCCCACAGGGCACGGCCGGGCATCGTGACGTCACAGACAACCCGGAAGGCATTCTATGCCTTCCGTGCTGTCTGTCAGCACACAGCAGCCGCACGATCGTGCGCTGCTGTCGCCGACAGACGCAGGAGGAGCGATCTCCTCCTGCGTCTTCCTTAGTTATTGCGACCCGAGGGTCGCGATAATTAAGGGGTTAACCCCCCAAAGGAGCAATCTCGGGTCGGGGCCGACACAGCGGGATGTCAGCTGTAATATACAGCTGACACCCTGCGCCGATCACGCGAACTCTGCTTTAGAGCTCGCGCGATCAACAGGACGTATGCATACGTCCAGGGGCGTGAAACCCCAAACGACCTGGACGTATGCATACGTCCTAGGTCGTTAAGGGGTTAAAGACATTAACAACAGCATAACAGAGACAAGTAAGAGGGCAAATGTTACGCCCTTTAACAATGCAAATTTGAAAATCCCTATCATCACTTGTAACGGCCGTATAACATCCGCCAAGTTTGACCATTGGGTATAGAACTTCACTTTTTTCCGTTCTGGAGTACCTTCAGGTTTTACTCCCTCCTACCCCCGGAGACTCTACAGAGCGTATCTCTTGACAGTATATCTAGAGTGCAGATACAGTCCAATAACTACCTGTTATATTCAGGCATGCGGACTTAACTTAAACTCTATGTGAACCATTGTCTAGGTGGATGATTCAGAAACATGAACATAATTTACTAAAGGATATAGCACTGTCCCAACAGTGTCCCCTAGTGCCATGTCAACACTAGCGCCTGGTTACCAGCATGCAAAAGGTCCTTCTAAGTTCTGATTCTCAAGTTCTCACTGGTGAGGATGATGTTCTTTGCTGTGTAGATAACGAGGTGTGCTCCTTTTCCCCTGACACATCTTTCTGTTAGAGGGCAAGGTGATAGACGAGGTGATGGAGAGCCCTGGTTGTCCCTTCTTTTCGGAGAGGTTCCTTGGGTCAGTTTCCAGTTGTCACTGGAGCGTAGGAAAGACTTTGCATCTTCCGGATTGTGGAAGGTGGAGACATTGCCATTTCAATGGTAAATTTTCAGAATTGCTGGGTACATGAGAGCAAATTTTTCTTTCTTATGAAACAGGTCCGTGCAGATGTTAGAAAATGCTCTCCGCTTTTTCACCACCTCTGCTGAGTAATCTTCAAAAATTAGGATCTTTGACCCTCTGAGTAGTAATGGGGCTCGACGGCTTTTAAAGGCTCTTAAAATCGCAGCTTTATCGGCAAAGCTTAAGTACTTCGTGATCACTTGCCTAGGTCTCTCTTGTAATGTAGCTTCGTCTATCTGGGCCCACCCTATGAGCACGTTCAACTCTCCACGGTTGTGGTAGATTTAGGGCCTCATGCAGTTCTATTTCACAAATTTTAATCAAGTCTTTTGATGGAATAGTTTCGGGGAGACCCATCACCCTAAGATTGTTCCGCCTGAAGCGGTTTTCAAGATCGTCGACCTTACTCCAGAGTCTTTTATTCTCAGATATAAGATTCCAAATTTTAGAGTGGTGCTTATCCGTCGTATCTTCTAAATTTTGGACTCAGTTTCATAGTTTGTAAGGCCGAAAAAAGATGAGACGTCCATCCAGTTCAGCCTGTTGTGCTAAGGTGTTGATCCAGAGGAAGGCAAAAAAAACCAATGAGGTAGAAGCCAATTGTCCTCATTTTAGGGAAAAATTCCTTCCTGACTCCAATCTGGCAATCGGAAAAATCCCTGGATCAATGACCCCTCTCCAGAATCCTAGACACTATAACTTGTTATATTATTACGCTCCAGAAATGCATCCAAACCCTTTTTGAACTCTGTTAGTGAATTCACCATGACAAGTTCCTCTGGCAGAGAGTTCCACAGTCTCACTGCTCTTACAGTAAAGAATCCCTTTCTATGTTTATGTAGAAACTTTCGTTCCTCAAGACGTAGAGGATGCCCCCTTGTTCTAGATACAGCCCTGGGTATAAATAAATCTTGGGAGAGATCTCTATATTGACCTTTGATGTATTTAAACATATTTATTATGTCCCCCCCCCCCCTTTCTCTCTAAACTAAATAACCCCAATCTTGCTAATCTTTCTTGGTATTGTAGTCCACCCAGTCCTTTTATTATTTTTGTCGCCCGCCTTTGTACCTGTTCAAGCTCTACAGTGTCTTTCCTGTGCACTGGTGCCCAAAACTGTACACAATATTCCATGTGTGGTCTAACCAGTGACTTGTATAATGGGAGAATAATGTTCTCATCATGTGCCTCTATGCCCCTTTTAATGCACCCCATGATCCTATTTGCCTTGGCAGCTGCTGTCTGACACTGGCTGCTACAATTAAGTTTACTGTCCACCAGGATTCACAAGGCCTTCTCCATGTCACTTTTACCCAGCCTTTTTCATTTAACATGCAGTCATGCAATGGATTTTTCCTCCCCATGTGCATAACCTTGCATTTAACTGTGTTAAACCTCATATGCCATTTCCCTGCCCAGGCCTCCAACTTATCCAGATCCCTTTGTAATAACACATTATCCTCTATTGTGTTGATTACTTTACAGAGCTTAGTATAGTCTGCAAAGATCGATATTCTACTGTGCAATCCATGTGTAGGATCGTTAATGAAAATGTTGAAGAGGATAGGGCCCAATACTGACCCTTGTGGTACCCCACTAGTAACAGCAATCCAGTCTGAGTATGTACCGTTAATTACTACCCTTTGTTTTCTATCAGTGAGCCAGTTGCTTACCCACTTGCACACATTTTCCCCCAGTCCAAGCATTCTCATTTTATTAACCAACCTTTTATGTGGCACTGTATCAAATGCTTTAGGAAAATCTAAATATATGACATCCAGTGCCTCACCCCGATCCAGTCTAGCACTGACTTCCTCATAGAAGCTGATGAGATTAGTCTGACAGGACCGATCCTTCATAAACCCATGCTGGAACGGCGTTATACTTTTATTTTCAGTGAGATACTCCAGGATAGCATCTCTGAGAAAACCTTCATACATACAACTCAAAATAGTTTATAACTAGCATCTACCATATGTCTACTGTAGGTTGGCATTATTTTTTAAATGTTTTTTTTCTTTTTAACCACATTAAGGGGCTTAGAAATTTAGTAGCACTTTTTCAGATTTTCAAGAAAATTTGCAAAATAGATTTTTTTTTTAGGGACCAGTCCAGTTCTGACGTGGCTTTGAGGGGCCTGTGTGTTAGATACCCCGATAAATGACCCCATCTAAGAAACTAGACCCCTTAAAGTATTTAAAAAAGCATTTAGGAAGTTTGTTACCCCTTTTGATATTTCACAGAAATTAAAGCAAAGTGGAGGTGAAATTTCAAAATTTAACTTTTTTTTTGCAGTTTTTCAATTTTTATTAAAATGCAACTTAATATCGATTCCCCAGATTCTGCCGTTTTCAGAGATATCCCATATGTGGCCCTAGTGCGCTATTTGGCTCAACCACAAGCCCCAGAATAGTAGGAGCTCCTACCGGGCTCTGGGGTCTCATTTTCATTACAATTTTATTTAGGCGCCATTTCAGGTTTGCGGATGCCCTAACGGGCTAAAACTTAATAAACTCCCCTAAGAAGACCCCATATTGGAAACGACACCCCTTATGGAATATATCCAGGGGTGCAGTGAGTATATCGAACCCACAGGTGTTTCACTTTTTTTTAATTTTAGTGTTGGGCTCTGAAAATAAAAAAAAATATATTTTTTTCCAATAATCTGCAATTTAAGCTGAAAATGTTGAATTTTACCAAGGAATCCTGGAAATAAAGCCCCCCAAATATTGTTACGCAATTTATTCCAAGTTCAGCAATACCCTACATGCGGGTGTAAACTGCTGTACGAGGTAGAGAGCGCTATTTGGCTTTTGGAACCAGACTTTGGTGGGGGCCATGTCGCATTTGAAAAGCCCCCAAAGTACTAGAACAGGTGAAACCTTCCAGAAGTCGCCCCATGTTGGTTTCAACACCCCTCAGGGATCTCATCTAGTGGTGTATTTTGCATTTTGGGCGCACAGGTAAACTTTTTAATTTTTCTGTATACATACAGTAGCTGATCGCTTTTTATTTAATTTTATGTGCGGCGGGATGAACAAAAATCGCGACAGGTTTTTTTTTTAGGTTTTTTTTTTACGGCGTTCACCGTACGGGATAATAAACATGACATAATTATAGGGTGGGTCGTTACGCACGCGGCGATACCAATTATGGGTACTTTATTTTTTATCTTTTTTGGGGCGCTTGGCATTTGTAAAGGGGGAAAAGGGCGATGTGCGTGTTGTTATTTTATTTTTCGTGTTTGTGTTTTACTTTTTTACACTTTTTTTTTTACCTTTTTACACTTTTTTCCTAAATCGTTCATACAATAGGAGATCAGCACACAGCTTATAGCTGTGTACTGGTCGCCATGACAACTGCTTTCACAAAGCATCCGGGGAGTCGGGTAAGGTGACCAGTGAGCGACATCTCTGCCGCTCACTGCGACGATCGCAGGCAGCAGGAGCTCACTCCTGCTGTCTGCAGCTTCGATGTCGCGACCACGATGTCGCGACATCGAAGGGTTATCCCCCCGCGGCCGGAGCTCACTCCGACCGCGGGGGATGTGGCATGATGCCAGCGGTAATATACCACTGGTTAAATGCCGCGATCTTGTGAGCGCGCAAGATCGCCATGAGGTACCCATATGTTAATTTGCGGGAACCCCTACCCGACATTTATGTATGGGTACGTCAAATGTCGGTAAGGGGTTAAGTGGTACAGTTTCATAGTCATTTATGGGGGTGTCTAACGTACAGGCCCCTCAAAGCCACATCAGAACAGGACTGGTCCCTAAAAAAAAAATGTGTTGCAATTTTTGATGACAATTGTGAAAAATTGTTACAAGATTTTGAATCCCTCTACTGTTGTAAAAAAAAAAAGAAAAAATCAAAAATGATGCCAACATACAGTAGACGTATTGTGGATGCTACATTAAACAACAAAAAATTGACGTACAATCTCAATAAAAAATTACAAAATTCTTTATTAACATCTTACATAGACCATCAAAATCAAAAAGACATATATAAACAAGAGGACAACCAATACAAAAAAAGGGGGACACATCAAAAGTAGAGAAATATAATCCCATGTAACCAGTTGCACGTTATAAGCTATCAATAATGCATTCACAAATACACCAAATGCCTATATATGTATCATTAACCAGAATAAAACTGGTGTACACAGTAAATGAATAAATCATTGGTTAAGGTGCATAGCAATATCGATACCAAACTATGTAACTCTATATGGTGTATAGTATATAGTAACTCTACCTCACACCCCAAACTCTAACTGTAATGGGCCAATAAATGATTTAAAGAATCAAATCTGCTGTAAAAGGCCATAATGGACAAGTCATATTACCCATATAGAGGGGGAAGGTAGATGTCGCTGTGACCCCATCATGCACCTTAACCAATGATTAATTCATTTACTGTGTACACCAGTTTTAATAAATTGTAAATTCATCAGCTTCTATGAGGAAGTTAGTTCTAGACTGAATTGGGGTGAGGCATTGGATGTCATATATCTAGGCTTTTCTAAAGCATTTGATAATATGCCACATAAAAGGTTGGTAAGTAAAATGAGAATGCTTAGACTGGGGGAAAATGTGTGCAAGTGGGTATATGGCTCAGTGATAGAAAACAAAGGGTGGAGACTAATGGTACATACTCAGACTAGTGGGGTACCACAAGGGTTAGTATTGGGCCCGATCCTCTTTAATATTTTCATTAATGATCTTACACATGGATTGCACAGTAGAATATCAATCTTTTCTGATACTAAGCTCTGTAAAGTAATCAACACAAAAGAGGATAATGTGTTATTACAAAGGGATCTGGATAAGTTGGAGGCCTGGGCAGAGAAATGACAGATGAGGCTTAACACAGAAAAATGCAAGGTTATGCACATAGGGAGGAAAAATCCATTACATGTTAAATGGAAAAATGCTGGGTAAAAGTGACATGGAGAAAGACTTGGGAATCCTGGTGGACATTTAAACTTAACTGTAGCAGCCAGTGTCAGACAGCAGCTGCCAAGGCAAATAGGATTATGGGGTGTATTAAAAGATGCACATGATGAAAACATTATTCTCCCATTATACAAGTCACTGGGTTAGACCCCCACATGGAATATTTTTGTATCAATTTTGGGCCACCAGTTTATAGGAAAAGACATTGTAGAGCTTGAACAGGTACAAAGGCGGGCAACAAAATAATCTAAGGATGGGTGGACTGCAATACCCAGAAAGATTAGCAAGATTAGGGTTATTTAGTTTAGAGAAAAGATGGCTTCGGGGGGACATAATAAATATGTTTAAATATATTAAAGGTCAATATAAAGTTCTCGCTCAAGATTTATTTATACCCAGGACTGTATCTAGAACAAGGGGGCATCCTCTATGTCTTGAGGAAAGAAAGTTTCTACATAAATAAAAAAAAAAAAAAAAAAGGGATTATTTACTGATAGAGCAGTGAGACTGTGGAACTCTCTGTCAGAGGAACTTTTCAGGGTGAATTCAATAACAGTTATCCAGGGATTTATTCTGATTGCCAGATTGGAGTCGGGAAGGATTTTTTTCCCTAAAATGAGGACAATTGGCTTCTACCTCATGGGGGTTTTTGCCTTCCTCTGGATCAACACTTTAGCAAAATAGGCTGAAGTGGATGGACGTATATCTTTTTTCGACCATACAAACTATGTAACTATGATGCAAAACGCTATGCAGCAAGTGGGGGAAAAAAAACCTTTTCAGCAAAAAAAGTACTGAATAACGTTTGTTGAGCGAGTCTATGAATTCGTTCTCAAAAATAGTATAGCCTCCATCAGATGTTCCTTCATAAATTAGCCTTAAAATAATTAGATCAGAACTGAGGCAAAGTACAGCCTCTCTACACTAACTTGGCTTGATGGCCAAAAGAATTGCTTCATGCACAGTCAGTTTTGATGAACAGTTGAACGCTTCTACTTCTTCGAGAACAAGTGAGAAATTTTGCTGAAATTTGGTCAGTCTGTTTGCCATGAGTGGAATCGTTTCCTCTGTGGTAACACTTTGCCTGCTCCATGTCATCCAAATACTTTTCAAAATTAAACTCCTCATCTGATGAGACTGAAGTTATGGTAGTAAACCATGTTGCTCTTGGCACTGCATTGAACTGTACCTATTCTTTATATATTTTTGGAGTCAGTCCATTTTATAACAGCACTGACTCCACCAAAATATACTCGAACTCCACAGCCCTTGATCATTCACTTGTAACACCTATAACCCCTTACCACTGCAGCCAGTTTTCACCTTCCTGACAGAGCCCCATTTTTGAAACCTGACAAGTCACTTTATGTGGGAATACATATTTAATAATCTTACCTATCCATGTGTTTCAGAGATTTTCTCATGACACATTGTGCTTTAAGTTAGTAAGAAATTTTTTTGGGGAAAAAAATTAAAAATTTTCATGAAAATGAAAGGGTTTAAAAAGGGGCCTTTTTATGTTAGAGGCTTCACTAAAAAAACAGCCCCCCTTTAAAAATTTTCATTTACAGCACTTAGGAAGTTTGTTAGCCCTCTAGGTGTTTCACAGGAATTAAACCAAAGTGAAGGTGACACTTTCACTTTTTTCTTTGCAGATTTCAAATTTTTATCCATTCACTGGAATAGAGTCGATGTTACTATGGAAAAACAACTTAATATTGATTTCTCAATATATTGTCCCCATTTTAGAGCATTTCTATGTGGCCCTAGTGCGCTATTTGACTCAACCCCAAGCCTCCCAAATTTGCAGCACACTGTCTTTTTTGGGGGCTCATTCTCATTAGGTATTTTTAAGGGGACCATCTCCAAATTGACACAAAGGGGGCTAAAACTTAATAAACACCCCTTAAAAAAACCCCTTTTTTGGAAACTTAAACCCCTTTTAAAAAAGGGTTTCCCGGGGTTTTAGGGATTTATTGACCCCCCTAGGCGTTTCACAGATTTTTTTTTTTGCGTTAGGCTATGGGGAAAAGAAACATTATATTTTTTTTCCAATAATAAAGCAGTTTTTGCTGAAAATTTTTTTTTTACAAAAAAATCCTGGAAAAAAGGGGAACCCCGGAAATTTTTTAACCCCAAAAATTTTTTTTCCCCATTCAGCAAAAACCCCATATATAGGGGGGTAAATGGGGTTTTGGGGGGGGTAAAAATCCCTACAAACAAAAAAAGCACTAATTTTGCTTTGGGGAATTGGGAGATTTTAGTGGGTGCCATATCACATATGTAAAGCCCCCAAAGTACCAGAACAAGTAATATTTTACGGAAGTCACCATATTTTTGAATCAACATGCATTTTAGGCACACGGGTGTTTCACGATTTTATTTCTTGTAGCGTTGGGCCGTGAAAATGGGGGGGGGGGGGGAATAGAATTTCCATTTTTTTTTTGGGTTTCATCTTTTTCAGCGTTCCAAACCCGTTTCCCTTATAAAAAGACATAATTTTCATTTATATGAACAAAAAAACAGCAATCCCGGTTTAAATTTTTTTGGGGGTTTTTTTTTTCGTTTTTTTTTGCCCCCAGTCCCCAGTATAAAAGGGGCATGTTTTTTTTAGGTCAATACAATTATAATGATGCCAGATTCATATTTTTTTTTATGTTTTACTGCTTTTACACAAAAAAACACTTTTATTTGAAATAGAATACACGTTTTTTTCGTCCCCTTAGGGCTGAAAAAACCATTACTTTTTTTTTTTGTGTACGGAGCTGTATAGGGGCTTTTTTTTGCAGGATAGGTTGATGGTTTCATTTGTAACATTTTGGCAAGGGCTTTTTGAATCAAAATCATTGTGAAATTGAATCATGGCTTTTTTTCCACCTGATTTGATCTTGTGATGAACTCTAATCCTAAAAATGAACCTGTATATTAGACCTGTATATTAAACTCCAACCTGTTCGTTTAGTGTTGAGAATAGATTAAGCCAAATGGATCGTCCAAGAACACTTTGACAAGGTGATTGAAGCAGTCTCCTTACTTGGTGGTGCTATGGTGGTGCTAACGGGGAGGAGGTGGGAAGGGGAGGTATGGGAATGACCTTGAAACAGAATTAGTCCTACTGATGATTAGTCTTCCACGAGTTTATCATGATGGCAGCCTTATTTTTCCACCATGACCTCCATTCTACTGTGTGAAATTAACATATGGCATAATCATTTGGCCTATTAGTATAATCTTTGTAAAAAAAAACACTGATGGGTGGTGGTGAGAGGTGCTTTTTAACCATTGTGTTCCTGTCTCTGTGCAAGACCGGAGGGCGAATCATTTATCAGCAGGATTAATTTCTTTACATAAATGGTTCTTTAAAAAGAAAAAACAACATGACAGGAACTGACCTTTATGGGAGAGTGTTCTGCCTGGGAAGTAGTCACTGTGCAGAGCAGAGAAGGAGAAAGGCTGTGACTATCGCCTATTGTGAATGGTGAAAAGCACATTGGTGTTACATTTAATAGTATTTCTGCTTGATGATCATGAGACTGCTGTGAAGTTACTTTTACAGAACAAGAAGTGTCAGCCTGTTATTAGGCTTAAAGGGGTTGTCTTACTATATTGATTCATCTTACCTCAGTCTTGTTTTCTTGGCTTCACTTTGAATTCAGGGGTGTGTTTACTGGCTTCCACTAGTCTGCAGTAGAAGCCAGGTCTGTAGCTATAGCAACCATTGCTGGCAGCCTATCAGGATAGATCAAACGGGTACGTAGCTATAGCGACCTGAGGAGCTGATGCAGCCTATACGAGAGGGGATATCTCAGAATAGGTAAGACACTGTTAATAGACATATATTGCAAAGTGATTTGTTTTTGCAAGATCTTTAACATAAAAAAGCAATCCTTGTAGTGAGCCAACCCCTTCAATGCCATAGTAAATACTGCAGGACGTCAGAATTTTTTTATTTAAAGCAATCAGTGTGTAGCTTGTATAACAGTATAAATTTGATTTACCCTCAAAATCAACACACAGCCATCAATGTCTTAACCGCTGGCAACAATAAGAAGTACACCTCTGAGTGGAAATGGACAAATTGTGCCCAAAGTGTCAATATTCTGTGTCCCCACCATTTATTTTCTAGCACTGTCTTAACATTCTTGGGCATGGAGTTCACTAGAGCTTCACAGGTTGCCACTGGAATCCTCTATCACTCCTCCATAATTACATCACGGAGCTGGTGGATGTTAGAGGTCTTGAGCTTCTCCACCTTTTGTTTGAGGTTGCCCCACAGATGCTCAATAGGATTTTGGTCTGGAGACCTGCTTGGCTAGTCAAGCATCTTTGCCCTCATTTTCTTTAGCAAGGTAGTGGTAGTCTTGGATGTCTGTTAGGGGTCATTATCATCTTGGAATACTGCCCTGTGGCCCAGAGAGGGGATCATGCTCTGCTTCAGTATGTCACATTACATGTGGGCATTCATGGTTCTCTCAATAAAATGTGGCTCCCCAAAGCTGGCTGCACTACTGCAGCCCCAAACCACGACACCCCCTCCACCAGGCTTGACTGTAAGCAAGACTCACTTGTCATTCTACTCCTCACCTGGGTGCTACCACACACACTTGCTGTCTGTGCAGGGATACTAAACAACACCTTCTCTTGCTTAACAATATATGCCACAGAAGTTACCCTCTCCAAATGGGGACATGCCCCACCAGCCTCCCTTCTATTGCCTCTCTCTCCTCTGTCTGATCTCAAGCACCTCACTTTCCTCTTCCTGTCACTCTGCCTCTCCAACTGCCATCTCTCTGGTAGATTGCTTTGCCAGCCACAGCTCTTCACCTTCTGTGTTCTTTCTACTGGGCAAGCGAACACACAGCAGTGCCTTGTTACAAAAGCCACGCAAACCAATTTGATGCCGTTTGTGGCGTATGGTCAGAGCATTGACCCCCACTCGTGTCTATTTTGAAAAGACAGTCTCTGGATATGACGCTGAGCACGTACACCGGACTTCTTTGGTCGACCATGGCAAGGCCTGTCCTGAGTGGAACCTGTCTTGTTAAACTGCTGTATGGTTGTGGCCACCAAGCTGCAGCTGAGTTTCAGGATGTTGGCAATCTTCTTCTTATAGCCTAGGCCATCTGTATGTAGAGTAACTAACAATTTTTTTCTTTCAGATCCTCGTTTTTTTTTGTTTTTTTTTACGTGGAATTCCATGTTGAATTTCCAGTGACCAGTATGAGAGTGAGAGAGAGGGACACCTGTTACCCATTCACACCTGACAACTTGTTAAGTGTAACAACCAGTCACACGAGACAGAGAATGGAGAATGGCAAATTGGGCACAATTTGTCCATTTTCACTTATGGGTGTACTTATTTTGAGGGTATGCCAAATTTACATAATTATACAAGCTGTACACTGACTGCTTTACATTGTATTAAAGTGTCATATCTACAATGTGCCATGAATAGATGTAATAAAATATTTACAGAAATGTGAGGGGTGTACTCACTTTTGTGAGCTACTGTATATGTACGTGTACTGATGGTTTCTTTGTTGTTTTCAGTTGGCACCAGAAAAGAGTTTGCCTCTTACGCCTTTCTTCACGTTTTTGGAGAAAAAACGGCAACAAAAACAGGCAGAAAATATGACAGACCTGCATCTGGAAATATCAGCTTTAGTTGGTTGCAAGAGTCAAGACTCTCATGCCATCAAAGAGGTATATATTGCTTTCATATTTTCATAGCCTGTTAATAGTTTTGATAATGTATGTGGAACTGATAACTTTTATGAATTGTTGCTATAGTTAGAAATGTAGACCCCAAGAGATGTGTGCTGTGAATTCAGGGAATTTTTTTTCTGTTTTAGCTTCTTCACACTCCAGCTCATGTGTTACCACCAGCAGCCACCTTGTGCTCCTTGTTTGTGGATTCCTTATTGATCTCCAATCAGTACAAATGGTAAACCTTCTTATCAAATTACATTTTTCTCCAGTGCTGACTCATTATGCAGTTTGTATTGTATGTGTGTATATTTATGTATATATAAACGTGTGTGTATATATATATATATATATATATATATATATATCATTATATATTGTGTGTGTATATATTATATTTATAGTATTTATATTATATATATATATTTATATATATATATTATA